>ML260018.1:123662-147555 GCA_005239495.1 Nicotiana undulata | reverse complement strand
ATGTACTCATGCTGCACTTTCCTTCTTTTCTGCACTTGACTGTGCAGGTACTGAGACTGGTCCTTCTGGTTGTCCGCTTGCTGATAGATACTGATCGCGGTGTCACTCCATACGGTGAGTTGTCTTCTTGGCGTCATCCCGACAGCACCTTTGGAGCCTTCTAGTTTTCTTTTGCTCAGTCTTTTGTTCCAGACTGCGGCTTGTATATTTTGTACATGTAGTTTCTACAGTTATGTCTATGTAGCCGCCCGTTGACACTGTGACACTAGTCATGGAACACACTTGTTGTAGTTATCGGGGTTGTATATGTATTGGGCCTAGCTGAGGTTCAGCTTGTTTCTACGGCCTTACCCCATGTTGTTATTGTATTCCGCAGTATCATTGTTATGGTTGTTCGTTGGCTTGCCTAACCCCACCGTTAGGCGCCATCACGACCTGGACCGGTTTTGGGTCGTGACAGGTTAGCTAGTATCTATATCAGGGAGATTGTCCGATAGCATGGAGTTCTGGTTTCTATCATTCCTGACACAAGTACTCAGTTCATGTCTCAGTTTTGGAGGGCCGTGCAGAGAGGTATAGGTACTCAAGTAGAGTTGAGCACTACATTTCATCCTTAGACCGAAAGGCAGTCGGAGCAGACTATTCAGATTTTGTTGGACATGTTGCGTGCCTGTGTGATTGATTTTGGGGGATCGTGGGATCAATTTCTGCCACTAATGGAGTTTTCATATAAAGATAGCTACCAGTCCTGTATTCAGATGGCACCGTATTAGGATTTATATGGAAGGAGGTGTAGATCTCCGATTGGTTGGTTCGAGCCCGGTGAGGCCGAGATGTTAGGCGCAGATTTGATTCAGGATGCGTTGGAGAAGGTGAAGTTAATTCAGGAGAGACTTCGCACGGCGCAGTCTAGGTAGAAGAGTTATGTAGACCGGAAGGTCCGGGACGTGTCTTTTATGGAAGATGATAAGGTACTGCTGAAGGTATAACCCATGAAGGGTGTTATGAGGTTTGGAAAGAGGGGAAAGCTGAGTCCTCGGTTTATTGGTTCTTTCGAGGTACTTCATAAGGTTGGAGAGGTGTCTTATAGACTTGCCTTGCCACCCAACTTATCGAGTGTTCATCCGGTATTTCATGTTTCGATGCTACGGAAGTATGTTGGTGACCCGTCTCATGTTTTAGACTTCAGCACAGTTCGGCTCCAGGGCGATATGTCATATGAGGTAGAGCTAGTGGCCATTTTGGATCGTCAGGACAGAAAGTTGAGGTCTAATGATATAGCTTCAATGAAAGTACAATGGATATGTTTTGGATGGTTTCGGCATCGTTGGTGGAATTTAGGAATTTCAAAGTTCATAAGCTTGAATTTGATGTGATTTTGGTGTTTTGATTTTATTTTGTGTGTTCTGAGAGTGCAACTAAGTTTGAATGATCAATTAGGATGTGTTGGTATATTTGGTTGTAGTCTCCAGGTGCTCGGGATTGATTTCAGATGGTTAACGAAAAGTTTTGGAGTTGGAAAATTGCAGCAACAACTGTTGGTGTTTTGCTACTGTGATTTTTGCACCTACGGATGTTTGACCGCAGGTGCGAACCGCAGGAGCGGAATGAGGCTCCGCAGATGCGGAAGTTGGCCAGCCTAGGAGGAAGTCGCAGATGCGAAAGTTGAGCGGCAAGTGCGAGAATTGTCCGGTTAATGAAAAACTGTAGGTGCGGTCAACCTGAGCACAGGTGCAGACCGCAGGTGCGTGAATAAGGCCGCAGGTGCAAAAAGCCAGGTCAGAAAAGTATAAAATAGGAGACTTAAAGATTTTTAGTCTTCTTTTCACCATTGTTGTTCGGGTTCCGAGCTTTTTGAGGGTTTTTGAAGGGGAAAACGTTTGTACATCATTGAGGTAAGCTTTAGGGACTTATTAACTCGATTATATGTGATTAATGACCTAATTAGTAGTGTTTAATTTGGGAAAATAAGTGAAAAAAGAGGAAAACTAGGGCTTGAGTTTAAGAGGCCTTTTAGAGGTGATTTGAGGGTCATTTGGACTCCGATTTCAGTGTTCTTTATATGTACAAACTCATGAGATGATGAGGATAGTTCTGGTATAAAGTTTGTCAAGTTCCGAGACGCGGGCCCGGGGGTCGGGTTTTGTCTAATTTCAGGTTTGGTGCATAAAGTTGATAATTTTCGATTAAGTTTCATCCCCTTAGCATAAATTTATGTGAAAAATCTGAACTTGATAGATTTCGAGCACTCGAAAGTTGATTCAAGGGGAAACCGTGTTGCAGAGTAACTTTTCGGGCTAGTTTGAGGTAAGTAATGTCTATAAATCCTATCATGAGGGTATGAAACCCCAGACTTTTCCCCCTTTTCACGTTTTTCGAGTGACGCACACACTGGATGACAAGTGTGGGGCGTGCACGGATTGAAAATATGGAAATATATTCCTTTTTAGGCAACTATTGAGTTGCGAAACTGCTTTTAAAGCATATGTTTTGTAGTATTACTATGTTTTGATATATTTGGGTTGTAAGCCATGTTTGGGGATTAGTGCCGATCGGTTATAATTCCATGGGGGCTACTTTACTGATATTCCTCACTTATAAATTATGATTTTGCACTCAGTCTTTCTTGCTAAATTTGTTTTGACACTTGGAGTTTATTGATATTATTTCTTGAAATGAAATACTGTTTTGGGTTGAGAACCCCGTTTATTTATGGCCCAAGTGGCATGTTGAGAGTGTCTGACTGAGTGAGGCCGAGGGCCAAAGTTGTGAGGATATTTATGATATGAGAGTGGTCGAGAGCCTGAGTGATTGATGACATGATTTGGCTTATTTATAGCGCTTGGGCTGTTGGAGCCCCTCCAGAGTCTGTACACACCCCCAGTGAGCGCAGGTACCTACTGAGTGCGAGTTTCGAGTGCCGAGTGATGAGTGAGTGGGAGGCATGAGTGACTGTGAGTTTTCCCGAGGGGCTGATGCTGAGTGACTGTTACTGAGGGATGGTGAGGTGCTGAGAGATTGATTATGAGAGATGAATTGGCCCGAGAGGCTGTTTTATAATGATATTTTACTGAGTTTTTATTATGATTCGTTTCATCTTTCAAACTAATATTTTGGGAGTTTTTACTGAGAAACATTTGGAGAAATATACTTATTCAAAGGATTTTTACGGAAATTGGTTTTCAAACTTATGTATTAAATATATACTTTATGAAGACTCGGTGTTTTACTGTTTTGTGTATTGGTGTTTTGTGCTGTGTGTTTCTTATCTTCAGTCTTGATTTATTTTCATTACTATTGAGTTGGCGTACTCATCATTACTCCCTACACCTCTGTGTGCTGATCCAGGTACTGGTTCTGAGCAGTAGTCACTTGCGTCCGTTCGACATCAACTTTTGGATTTCGAGGTATTTGTCCAACGTCCACAACTTCTCCATTTTCCTTCCTTCATTAGTATTTATCATTTTGTTCTGAGACAGTGTATTCTGACATTAGTAGTATTATACTTATTCTTAGATGCTCGTGATCAAATGACTCCTGTTTTGGGGGATGTGTTTAGACTGTCAGGTTATATTATGCTTGTTTAAAGGTTTAGAGGAATTTTTATACCTATTTTGCTGGTTATTAATTATTTGAGAAATTATATTAAAATAAATGTGTGGTTATATGATGGTTGGCTAGCCTGGTCCCACGATAGGCGCCATCACAACCTGTTAGGATTTGGGGTCGTGACAAGAATGGTGCAAAAATAAAATTATCACTACGAGATTTGAGAAAATGTTATATTTTAATTAACAGATAATTTTGAATTTATAGATAAAGTTTTTAAATTTGATTAAACTAAAAATTATCTTTTGTTATCATATTATCATACTTAATTCGGTTAATGATCATATGCAATCATGTTACGAACTTTTGTTATCTTTTCTTATTATTTAAATGGTACTTTTCCTTTATAAAAAAGAAAAGAAAAAAAATAACGACTGCATATGACTATAATATCCTTTGACATTTAAAACCCTATCATTATAGTTATTTAAAAATACTATAGCTAAATTTGAATAAAGCGAATTTCTTTTAAAATAAATGTGATATATAGGGTACACGTCTATGTTTATCCAGATAACAAATAAGAGTTTAAATCGAATAGAAGTTTAGTTACATATATAATGAAGTAAACTTACATGCCGGAGAAAGAAATATCACAAAAATCAGTCAATATTCAATTTTTTTGTTTTTGAAGAATTTGTTTTGAAGAGTCCATGTGTAGACATCAAACAATCAACAAATTTTTGGCTAAACAAATGTTGTCATTAATTTCTGGACCCCACCTAATAGGATCATACTGGGTTTTTTTTTTTTTTTTAATATCAATTTAGCACCTTCAAGAAATTGAAGGGTATAAGTTGAAACCTCTTCAAGCAAACATTGCAAGGCTATAATATTTTTTTTCGTTGAAGAATATTAGTTTTGAATCATTGGATTGTGTGAAATATTTTTTGTCCTCTCTAATTCAACAAGAGGGATATTGGTTTCTGTCACGCCCCAAATTCCCCCAACCTTAGGGATCCTGATGACGCCTAACATCACACTTGCCAGGAAAGCCAATGTTAGAGTTCGATTAGCTATTTACTTTTCATTATTCATTTGAACATAATAAACTATTATAAAATAAACTTAAGCTATTGACTTTCAATGAATAATTTCAAACATAAAATAATAAATACTTAAATAAACCGAGCCACGAACTAATTATATAAGTAACTCTAGAACTACCCCAGGGTCAGGTGTCACAATTCACGAACTATTAAAGAATACTACAAATAATGGGCTCAAAGAAATAGTGTAACTGTTCTGAATATAATAAAACAGTTTTATAAAAATAAGAGAAGACTCTCATGATCTGCGAACGCTGGCAGATATACCTCGTGTCTCCGAATAAATGAATAGTCACTCTAAGTATCTCTATTGCTGGTCGATACCTGGATCTGCACAAAAGAGTGCAGAGTGTAGTATCAGTACAACCGACCTCATGTACTGAGTAAGTGCCGAGCCTAACCTCGACGAAGTAGTGACGAGGCTACGGCGGGGCACTAAAAACATATAACCTGTGACAATAATATATACAATAATAATGCAACAAAACAATTCTACACGAACAAAATAATATAACTGAGACAATAAATATAAAGCAAGAAGGAAATCTAAACAAATAATTAAGTATTGCAACAAAAATGAAATAACTTAGCTGCCTTTTCCAGGCCTCAGCTATAACGACCCCTCAAATGATTTCCAAGTTTTCAAACATTAACTTTTAATAAACGTAGTGCCAAAATATGAAAAATAGTAATATAAAATGGTAGTTTTTGAATCTTGGTTTTTCTTGGAAAATCATTAAAAACATAATTGTGCTCCCTTATCGCTCCTTGTTGCGGCGTGCAATCAGATCCCACCAGACATACCATATCAATTTATTCACTCATATCACAGTCAATTTATTCACCCGTATCACAACCAATTATCTACCCTTATCACAGCGCCCTTATCACAACCCTCTTATCACCGCCTTTCAAGTCAAAGCCTTTCACAATATTTATGTATCGTCAAATTAAACAGAACAAGTTTCACTTTAAAATAATAGTAAAAGCAGAGTATGAAATAATGACAATAAAACAATGAGTGTTCCAGCCTTTATTTTATAAATAGTAAAACATGCATATTCTTCCTTATCATTGTCTTGTTGTGGCGTGCAACCCGATCCCTCCTATTCACAATATCACAATCACAACCCCCTTATCAAAGCCCCCTTATCAGAGCAATTTTTTTATTCATCAAAAACATTCACAGTTCAGGCCAAGCCTTTCACAACACTTTTATTTCAACAAATTTCAAAAAGAAAACAGTATAGCTCGTAAGCTTCAACCAAAATTATTTCACAATAAAACCAATTAGATATATGTAAACACCATAACGCTGTCAACCCAGCTCAGTCTTTATGTACCATGATAAAATCAAGAGAACAACCAACACGTTTAATACACTTTCCACAACAATTAACAACAATCAATTGAAACCAAACAACCACGTAAACCTCAACAATCATAAAACCGTTAAACTGCATTCCTCATCACTTCCTCAATATTATCATAAATGAAACCACAACAATATCTAACAATAAAATAACAAGGCCAAGTAGTCATAGAAATAATAGTGGACATAGAACAATTAAGACAAGAATCAATTAAGTTGGGAACGGGAAGGGGATCATGCTTAAAAGGCAAATTGGGTGGTGCATAGATACTCATCACCTCACCTATACACCATGCCCATGTATTTCACATAGCAAACAAGTGGGGATTTCTATTCCCTCAAGTCAAAGTTAGACCAAACACTTACCTCAATTAAGCAGGCCACTCACTGCTCAATTACAACTTTTCCTTTAGAATCTTGCTCTAACTTGCTCGAATCTAATCATAATTAACTCAATATCATTAATTAAGGCTGAAGGAACTAACTTTATTGAAAACTACAATTTTTCCTAAGTTTTCTATAAAAAAATTTAAAACCTGACCCCGGGCTTGCTTGGTCTAAACTCGGGGTTCAGACCAAATTACGTTTACCCATTCATCCACAAACCCATATATATAATTAGTTTCGAAATACAACCTCAATTTGAGGTAAATATTCTACTTTTACTAAATTCTCTAATTCTACCCAAACCTATTTGAAACTCACCCGAGCCCTCGGGGCTCTACGCCAAACATGTACGCAAGTCTAAAAGCATCATACGGACTTGCTCGTGCGATAAAATCATGAAAAATAACATGTAAAACTATGAATTAAACCTCAAAACTCATTATTTTCCTCAAGAACACTTATAGTTCATAATTTTTCAACTGGATGTCCGAATCATGTCATACGCACTCTGGTTTTAACCAAATTTCACAGGCAAGTCTTAAATATCATAAAACATCTGTAGCGGGCTCTAGAACCAAAATACGGTCCCGATACCGATGATTTAAAACATTAATTCTTTTCTTTGTTTCATAAATATTTCAATAAAACAAGTTCTTTCAAAAATTGATTTCTAAGGCTTGGGACCTCGGAATTCATTTCCGTCACTAACCGGTGAAAAGTGGTGGGTGTCCACTAACGGCCATTCGTGGCTCGGCTCCGATAACGCAATTTCGGGAGTTGTCTGTAGTTGGGAACTGGATCCCTTCAGACGGGCATACGCCCGAGTCCCATATTTTACTGCGGACCTCCCCGGATAGTCGGAACACAGATTCGGGTCCGTTTACTCAAAATGTTGACCAAAGTCAACTATAATCAAATTTTAACTCTAGAAATTACTATTTCTCATATATTAAAATAAAAGCTTTTCGGTTTCATGCCTGGACTACGCACGCAAGTCGAGGTATTTAAAATGAGTCTATTTATGTCTAATAAGCCTAGAATTGGGTCTAAATTCTTAAATTGACCCTTTGAATCATCACAATCTCCACCTCCAAAACAAACGTTTGTCCTCGAACGGACATAGAAGATTACATGAATTAGCAAACAAGTGTGGATATTTACTCAGCATGTCCGACTCGGACTCCCAAGAAGCTGCCTCAACGGGCTGGCCTCTCCACTGCAATCGAACTAAAGGATAACTCGTAGACCTCATCTGACAAACCTGCTAGTCTAAAATGGCTACCGGCTCCTCCTCATAAGTAAAGTCTTTGTCCAATTGGAAAGAGCCGAAATATAACACGTGGGACGGGTCACAATGATATTTCCGGAGCATAGACACATGAGGATAACCCTGGAGGAAACGAAAGTCTATAAGCTACCTCCTCCACTTAATCAAGAATCATAAATGGCTCCATATACCTAGGGCTCAACTTACCCTTCTTCTAAAATCTCATAACACCCTTCCCCGGCGATACACGAAGCAATACTCTCTCTCCAACCATGAATGCCACATCACGAACCTTACAATCTGCATAACCCTTTTGCCTAGATTGAGCTGCACGAAGTCTCTCATGAATAATCTTGACCTTATGCAAGGCCTCCTAAACTAAGTCTGTACCCAACAACCGAGCCTCTCTCGGCTCAAACCGTCTCCGACTGGCGATCTATACCGTCTACCATAGAACGCCTCATAAGGAGCCATCTGAATGCTTGCATTTTACCCGCTGACAATTTAAGCAACGAGCCATATACGCCACCATGTCCTTTTTAATCCTCCTCCACCAATAATGCTTCCTTAAATCTTGGTACATTTTAGCTGCCCCTGGGTGAATAGAATATTTAAAACTGTGAGCCCCCCTCAAGGATCAACTCACGAATGCCATCAACATTAGGCACACATAACCGACCCTTGAATCCTAAAAACACCATCATCTCCAACTGTAACCTGTTGGCCATCACCGTGCCGATCTGTGTCCCTAAGGACCGCCAAATGTGGTTCATCATCCTGTCGCTCCCGAATACGCTCAATTAGGGAAGACCGAGCGACCTTGCAAACTAGAACACTGTTGGGGGAAATATTCAACCTCACGAACTGATTAGCCATCGTCTGAATAATTGAAATTAACGACCTCTCACCAACTGGAATATACACAAGGCTGCCCATACTCACTGCCTCTATTTTCTTAATAGTTGTTCATAGCCAATTACGGAATTATCAACAGCTTCACGTTAACAATAATCCCCATTCAACCTTCACAATACTGATGACGAGGTGTGATTCATGAAGACCTCACAATCATATACCCGACTTAACGTGTCTCATTTAATGCCACATAACACATACCTCGCAAGTCAAAGCTCAATAATTCTGCCACGTATTTGGAAAATTATACACAGTTAATTAATTAGTTTATTTCTTTATTTCTTTATTTAATTATTATTAGTATTACTTTTATTATTATTATTTATTCAATTATTATTATGATCATTATCTTTATTTTATACAAAAATTATTGAATAAGCCTAACATGCATGACTCCCTACCAGTACTATAGTAAAATTTTAATTCACAAGGGTGAATTTAAACACAAGAATTTCCATCACAAGGATCTCATCCTTACATGACTCCCACCGCGGTTCGTAGCTCGATTTAAACATACCAAATCATATCAAAATGCGAGGATCTTGTCCTCAGTTCTGAATCACAAATAATATGCACACCGCCAATCGAAACATTCCACTTTCTTCTTTCAAATATTTTCCGTTAAACAAAATTACAACACGTAATGATAGACATAGCTATCTCCATAGAATTTCTCAATACTAGTGTTGACACACATAGATTTTTGAGTTACGAAGCTCACCCGAGAGTAGAGAATATTAGAAGAATTTTATTAGTTACGCAAAATCGTATTAAGTTAAGGAAATCATCATTTTTTAATAATTAGAGATTTTTCTTGTAATGACACCATTTAATGTAACGACCTCGGCAATACCATAGAAAATATACCAACAGGTTGGGTCTCAACCTCTAGGAGTCTAACCTCCACATTCGATATGTAAGTTGTGTTGTAACTGTAATGGGGTACATTGCCTGAGTGTTCTGATAAAATATGACTCTCCCAAGTCTAGGGCAATTTCTATCACTAGCTGAAATGAAGTATCAACCTGCCCTGAGTCGTCCAAAATTTTACAATCACATTTGAGTCCTTTAATTAGTCTAGGGACTCGCCCTCTAGCTATATGAAACAACATAGGAGTATGATGGGCTAACATATCGAACTTGATGGCATATTCTGACACCGTCATATGACCTGACGCAGCCGTTAAAACCTTATGCGCCACGCAAACTGGAATGTTCGAGAAACAAACTCTTTCAAAAGCATTTATGAGAACTGAGTCAAGTAATTGATGTTGCATTGGCTGGTCACCCTCTTCGTAGGCTTGTCACAAACACCAACGACCAATTTCTTCTTTTTCTATGCTAACTCAGCACTGCTGAGCTACCCCTTCTATTCATATACTTTTCATTATTCTTTTGGTGTAACTATCATCTCTATTGACACACAATGATCACAAAAGTAAAGCTCTACACTTATAATTCTTGGCATGAACCATATAGTCTAGAAGCTCGTCAACCACTATATTCCCTCTAGAGCACCCCAAAATCCCCAACCATGACTTCCACACTGATTAGATCTTCTGTAGATTTAAAGTTGTTCGAATAACTCCTTTGGTACTGAGGTATAGGGTTATTAAGGAGCCTGACATACCGCAATTCTCAGCTTTATATATTGCAACATCTCTGGCCTTATACATTCCAAGACAAAACCGATATAACACACGACCCCGCAATCTATTCCTTGATCGTGGACTTTTCCACTTGTCACGAAGTCATAGGTCACAATGCCTGATAATCTAAAATGTTAAACTTCACGGCTCATATAAATCGACCCTGTTGCTTTCAACTATTTCCTTGTTATGCAACACTGGAGTAGCTATAAATTCTTCTGTGATATGGGATAGTCCAACATGTACTGGCTGAGCTAGAACCTCCGCGTCTAGATCCATTTGAGATTGTACAATAGGTGCTGATGTTCGAGCTTTAGACTAAGCTCTGCTTCTGTCTTCCCCTAATCGTAGCTATCATTGGGGCTTCACCTCTTGTCCGGTTGTAGACGCTTTGCGTGTTGTCGAGATTTGTGAGAGGACAAGAATAGACAAGTTCAATCATCAATGGTAGAATAAATTCACACGATAGAGTATAATAGAAGTGAAATTGTTCCTAACTTCATAGCCTCTGAGAGATAAGTACAGACGTCTCCGTACCGATCCTTCAGACTCTACTAAGCTCATTCATGAATTGTGAGACCTAAGTAAGCCTATTGCTCTGATACAAACTTGTCACGACCAAAATTCCACCAACTTAGGGATCGTGATGGCGCCTAACATCACACTTGCTAGGAAAGACAGTGTTAGAGTTCGATTAGCTATTTACCTTTTATTATCCATTTAAACATAATAAACAATTATAAAATAAACTTAAACTACTGACTTTCAATGAATAATTTCAAACATAAAATAATAAACACTTAAATAAACCGAGCCACGAACTAATTATATAAGTAACTCTAGAACTACCCCAGGGTCTGGTGTCACAATTCACGAACTACTAAAGAATACTACAAATAATGGGCTGAAAGAAATAGTGTAATTGTTCTGAATATAATAAAACAGTTTTATAACAATTAGAGAAGACTCTCGGGAACTGCGAACGCCGGCAGATATACCTCATGTCTCCGAATAAATGAATAGTCGCTCTAAATATCTCTATTGTTGGTCGATACCTGGATCTGCACAAAAGAGTGGAAAGTGTAGTATCAGTACAGCCGAACCCATGTACTGATTAAGTGTCGAGCCTAACCTCGACGAAGTAGTGACGAGGCTACGGCAGGGCATTAACAACATATAACCTGGGACAATAATATATACAATAACGCAACAAAACAATTCTACACGAACAAGAAAAATATAACTGAGACAATAAATATAAAGCAAGAAGGAAATCTAAAGAAATAATTAAGTACTACAACAACAATGAAATAACTCAGCCGCCTTTTCCAGGCCTCAGCTATAACGACCCATCGAATGATTTCCAAATTTCCAAACTTTAACTTTAAATTATAGTAGTTCCAAAATATGAAAAATAGTAATATAAAATGGTAGTTATCGAATCTTTGTTTTTCTTTGAAAATCATTACAAATATAATTATCCTCCCTTATCGCTCCTTGTTGCGGCGCGCAAACCGATCCCACCAGACATATCATATCAATTTATTCACCCGTATTGCGGTTAATTTATTCACCCATATCACAATTAATTATTCACCCATATCACAACCCCCTTATAAAAATTTTGAAGAAGAAGAAGTCTGCACTTTTAATATATATTTTTCTACCATCTATTCTGCCTCGTTTCTCATGCCAAACGATCCTGAAACTCATTTTTATGTCTCTAATGGATTACTTGAGAAATTCTAGTCAAGTTAGGCTTTTGAATCACTCAATATTACCATATAGTGAAGGAGATATGTAGGTTTTAATATTTGCAAATAGTGCAGATTTTTAATACGCCGTCAAAAGCAATTTCATAATTAACCTAAGAAATCTGGCAACCTTAGTAAAATGACTATAACATCAGCATACGATGTCCAAATTCGATGATTCTTTTTGCTATAGGTCCATAATTACAATACGGATCTGAACTTAGTTCAAAACAGAAATCGGACCTCATTTGTTCAATATGATATAATTTATGCTTGAAGAAACGGCATCGAAGCATAAGAAATAACGAGCGCAACACAACTCAAACCTATTCGAAATTAACCCGAGCCCTTGGGGCTCTAAACCAAATATGCACACAAGTCTAAAAGCATCATACGGACTTGCTCGTGCGATCAAATCATGAAAATAATATGTAAAACTATGAATTAATGTGATGACCCAAAAGGTCATCCTAAGTAATTCTAGCTAAATCTATGTTACGAGACCCCGAAAGCCTCCGTTAATCTAACCTCGATATGCATGCGCAGCCCGGGCGTGTAGCCGGGAAGTCTTTATATTGAAATTTGATGAAAATGGAATTTTATGATAATTAAATGAATAAAGTTGACTTTGGTCAACATTTTTGGTAAATGGACCCGGACCCGTGATGTGACGATCCCAGAGGGTCCGTAGGAAAATATAGGATTTGGGCGTATGCCCGGAATCAAATTCCGAGGTCCCAAGCCCGAGAAATGAATTTTTAAAGAAAATTGTTTTATGAAAATAATAAAGGTTTTCGAAAATGAACTTTGATGTGAAAACTGTGTTACCGGGCCCGGATTATGGTTCCGGAGCCCGGAACAGGTTTAATATATGTTATGTGACTTATCTGTGAAATTTGGTGTAAACCAGACTTGAAATGACGTGTTTCGGATCAAAATTGGAAAAGTTAAGCTTTATGAAGTTTTAAGAAAATTCTATGAGTTTTAAGGTTTAATTCCTTGTTTTTGATGATATTTTGATTATTTAAAAGCTTGAACAAGTCCGTAGGATGTTTTGGGAGTCGTATGTATTTTTAATTTTGAGGCCCAAGGGCTCGAGTGAGTTTCGGGTAGCTAACGGGGTGTGAAACATGAAAAATCTGGTATTTTTATCTCAGCTGCTGGTGTCCAGGAATTTAACACTATGCGAACGCATTGATATCCATGTGAACGCATAGCACACGTGAGGAGGGGGCTGGGATTACTCTGTGCGAACGCATAGACTTGCTCGCGAACGCACAGGCCAGGGAGCTTAAGCCTATGCGAGCGGCTAGTCCGGTGCGAACGCACTGCATGTTAAGGGAGCTGGGGTGGGGAGCCACTTTGCTCTGTGCGAACGCGGCTCTGGGCTCGCGAACGCATAGGCCTGGGGAGATAAGCCTGTGCGAACGTAGCTCAATGCACGCGAACGCATAGAGTATTTTGCCCAGGTATTTTTTTTAAGTCCAAAACAGACCCATTACGGATTAGCCCAGACTCGGCGGTGGTATCCCGCACATAAGTAAGGTAAGCCAAACAACCCTTCTCGACCATATGCTGAGCCTTCATGAAGGAAATAACTCGGCTGGGTGCACTAACTGAAGAACCTCTCCACTCTAGCCTAGGCGACTCAGGCATGGCTAAAGTAACCGTCTTGGCATGGCAATCTAGCACAAAATGATAAAGAGATAGCCAATCCATGCCTAGGATAACCTCAAAATCAATCATATCAAGCAATAAAATATCTGCTCTTGTCTCGAAACCGTAGAAAGTGATCACACAAGACCGATAGACCCGGTCTACCACCACAGAATCGCCCACAGGAGTGGACACATATATTGGAGAACCCAAGGACTCACGAGGAACACCCAGAAATTGAGCAAATAGTGATGAAACATATGATTAGGTGGATCTTGGGTCAAATAATACTAAATGTAACGACCCGGTCTGTCGTTACGTAAAACCTGCATTATAATTGCTGTTATTGACTTATCATAGACCGATTATTCTATTATTGATGTGTTAGAGTTGATAAGCTTGAAATCGGAATGGATAAATGAGAATTCAGTCACTTAATCTTTAAAAATAGCCTTAAAATGGGAAAGTCAACTGAGAGTTGACTTATTGGTAAACGACCATGAAATGCGGATTTTACTGCTCGAATAGCTTTGTGAGGTGATTTGGGACTTAGGAGTGTGTTCATAATAATTCTTTGATGTCCGGTGTAGAATTAGGCTTGAATTGACGAAAGTTAGTTTTTGGTGATTTTCGGTCGGCAGTGGAAAATAGGCTATAGGGGTCAGAATGGAATCCGACAGTTGGAACAGGTTCGTAATATCATTTTGGATGTGTCTGCAAAATTTCAGGTCAATCGAAGTTGTTTTGGATAGTTTCGGCATCTTTCGTGGATTTTAAAATTTTCAAAGTTCTTAGGCTTGAATCCGATGTAAATTTGGTGTTTTGATGTTAGTTTTGGTGTTTTGAGAGTTAAACAAAGTTTGAATGATAATATGTGATGTGTTGGTATAGTTGGTTGGGGTCCCAAGGAGCTCGGGTGAGTTTTGGATAGGTTTGGGTTGCGTTGTGCTCGTTTTCTTATGCTTCGGTGTCGTTTCTTCAAGCATAAATGATATCATATTGAACAAATGAGCTCCAATTACTGCTTTGAATGAAGTATTAAATCTGTATCGTAATTACGGACCCGTAGCAAAAAGAATCGTCGAATTTGGACATCGTATGAGGATTTTATGGCCATTTTACCAAGGTTGCCTAAATTTTTCAGGTTAATTACGAATTTGCCCCGGACAGCGTATTAAAAACCTGCACTATTTGCAAATCTTAAAACCTACATATCTACTTCATTATAAGGTCAAATTGAGTGATTCAAAAGCCTAAATTGATTAGAATTTCACAAGGAATCTATTGGGGGCAGTAAAACGTGTGAACAGTAAGTGTCCGGGGAGAAGATTTTGAGGCGATTTTTAAGAGAGGAAATCAGTGTTCTTCATAGAGGTAAGTGTCTTGATCATTAAAACTCGTTTATGGGTGATTATAGAATATAATCTCAGTATTTAATTCATGAAAATCAGTAGAAAAAGGTGGGTTTAGGGCTTGAGATTATGAGACTTTTAGGGGTCGATTTGAGGGGTCAAACGAACTCCGATTTTAGCGTTCTTTATATGTACGGACTTGTAAGAGGATAAATAACAGTTTTATATAAAAAATTCAGAGTTTCAGGATGCGGGCCCGGGGGTCGGGTTTTGACCAAATTCGGGTTTGGGGCTAAATTTGATATTTTTCGATTGGAATTTATCTCTTAAGCATAATTTGATGATAAAAATCTGAACTTGTTTGATTTGGAGCGTTCGAAAATTGATTTGAAAGGCAAACGCATTGCGGAGTAGTTTCGGGCTAGTTTTGAGGTAAGTAATGTCTTTAAATCCTGTCCTGAGGGTATAAAACCCCGTACTATGCACCCTTTCACGGGTTTTTAAATAAAAAGGTTGAAACTTTGGAACATATTTCCTATTTAGGCGACTATTGAGTTGCGAAACCAATTTTTAAGCATTTGCTTAAATAGTATTTATATTTTATGATATGATTTTGGGCTGTAAGCCGTGTTTAGGGCCTAGTGCCGATCTGTTTACCCCTTGGGGGACTGTTTTACTGTGTTTCCTCACTTGATATGTTGTGAATTACACTCAGTCGTTTATTGATAAATGGTTTTGACACTCAGAGTATTTTGATACTTTTTATTGAAAAAACTGAAACACTGTTTTGGGTCGAGAACCCGGTTTGTTTATGGCCTAAGGGCTAATTGAAAGTGTCTGACTGAGTGATGTTAGGAGGCTTTCAGGCCTTATGAGTGATATGAGGAGGCTTCCAGGCCTTATGAGAGAGGTGAGGAGGCTTCCAGGCCTTATGAGTGATGTGAGGAGGCTTCCAGGCCTTATGAGAGAGGTGAGGAGGCATCTAGGCCTTAAGAGAGAGGTGAGGAGGCTTCTTGGCCTTATGAGTGATGTGAGGAGGCTTCCAGGCCTTATGAGTGATATGAGGAGGCTTCCTGGCCTTATGAGCGATGTGAGGAGGCTTCCAGGCCTTATGAGTTGTGTGAGGAGGCTTCCAGGCCTTATGAGAGGTGTGAGGAGGCTTCCAGGCCTTATGAGATGATAAGGCTTCCAGGCTTTATGTTGTTATTGCGCTTGGGCTGTAGGAGCCCCTTCGGAGTCTGAGTCTATTTCCAGTGAGCGCCGGAGAGTAAGGAGGCTTCCAGGCCTTATGAGTGATGTGAGGAGGCTTCCAAGCCTTATGTTATTATTGCGCTTGGGCCGTAGGATCCCCTCCGTTGTCTGTAACACACCCCCAGTGAGCGACGGTACCGAATGAGTGATGCTCGCGGGGCTTATGAAAAGTGATTGTGAGGATGCCTGATAGGTAGAGTGATTGTGAGGATGCCTGATGGGCAGTGTGATTGTGAGGATTCCTGATGGGCAGAGTGACTGTGAGGATTCCTGATGGGCAGAGTGATTGTGAGGATGCCTGATGGGCAGAGTGATTGTGAGGTTGTCTGATGGGCTGTTATTGAAAAATATTGTTACGAGAAATGATTATGGCCCGAGGGGCAGTTTTATGAAAGGTTTTACTGAGTTTTCAAACTATGGTTTACTTCGTTTTCAAACTAGTTTTACTGAGAATTTTACTGAGATATACTGATATTGCACTTGTTTCAAAGGTTTTCTGGAAACTGATTTCGAACTTATGATTGATGAATGTTACGTGGTGACTTGGTGTTTTACTGGTTTGTGGAATTGTGTACATGTTCTATGTGTTTATATTACTCAGACTATGATTTATTTTCATTACTACTGAGTTGGCGTACTCATAACGACTCCCTGTACCTCTGTGCACAGATCCAGGTACTAGTTCGCAGTAGTAGCTGACGCAGTTTGGTAGCAGCATTTTCACGGGATTTCGAGGTAGCTATCAAGCGTCCATAGCTTCTCCATTTCCCTTCCTTATTTAGTCTTAGCATTTGATTCAGAGACGTATATTATAGTTTTAGCAGAGTTAGATTTATTTATTCTTAGATGCTCATGACTATTGACTCCAGTTCTTGGGAGGTTGGTTAGACTATTATTGGGACGTTAAGACTTACTTATATTGTTTATGCTATGGTTTGCTTGCTTATTATTTAATTGTGAACTAATATAATTGGATAAATGCGTAGTAAAGTGATGGTAGGCTAGCCTAGTTCCATGATAGGCGCCATCACGGCCTGTTAGGATTTGGGGTCGTGACAAGTTGGTATTAGAGCTCTAGGTTACAGAGGATTCAACGGTCATGAGCAGGTTTAGTAGAGTCTTGCGGATCGGTACAGATACGTCTTTACTTATCTTCGAGAGGCTGCAGAACCCTTAGGAAACATTCCACATTCTTGAATTCTTATCGTGCGAATCCATTTATTCAGCCAAAAGCGTAACTCTTTGAATTCCTTTCATGTATTTGAATGTGCACACGAGCTCTTGGTATCAATTGTGCGTCGACAGCTTGTGACTTCCATGGAGGAGATGTGATTATTTTTAACATGTTAATAATGGGCCAGTCGGAAGGACTTGAGGCCAAATTTTTTCTGTGGCTGGAGTGTTGAGATTGCATTTGGATGAGCACATGTGTTAGGGGACTTGTATGTCTGTTGGTGTCCTTATTGATGGAACTTTGTGACTAGATGACTATATGGTGAGTGTGATCGGATAGTTAGATGTGTTCAGGTTGTTTGATTGTGACCAAAATGAATTAGCGGGAGATGTGTCAAGAACCATTGATTATTTGACCTCTGTATTGAGTTAGAATATGGCTTCGAGTTATGAGTATTGAAGGACCTCTCGTGAAGTTAGTTGTGGAGTGAAGTGGGTTTTCCTGTTGTGTTATGAGTTCATGTGATGTCTTTTGAGCTGACCAATGCTCCAGTAGCATTTATGTACTTGATTACCGGTGTATTCAGCCGTATTATAATTCCTTTGTTATTGTAATTGTTGACGGCATCCTGCCGTACTCTAGTAGCCAGGGATATCATACTCGGCATTTGATGATGGTATCACAAGGATATAAGGAGGAGAAGCTTTGTGCGAAGTTCTCCAAGTGTGAATTGTTGGCTCAGTTCAGTAGCATTCTTGGGACACGTGTGGTCAGACGAGTGTGAGTAGAGCTTCTGGAAGCTTAAGAATTCCTTGACCACAACCCCAGTGTTAGTATTGCCATCAGCTTCAGGTTCTTATACCGCTTAATGGGATGTTTGAGGGCAGGCAGTGATTGTGTTCTAATGTAGGAAGGTATAGTGATTGCGTGATAGCTACGATTTTCGGAAGTGTATAGGGAGATATCATTTAGAGGTTAAGTAGGCAGGGGTATTTCCTACGGGTTGTCCTGAGGTGTGTGTGACCCTTATGTTTATCTGTAGTAAGTTCTCTCCATCAGTAAAGGGTGTATGTTGTAAATTGAGTTTAGATCGCTTGTGGGAGTTTGCATGACCATTACAATGGTGAATGCGAGATTTGCATAAGAATTGAGGGTTAGATAGTTTGGGTCATATGAAATTATGAAGGATTTAATTGAATCTCATCAGAGTATGGTGGCAGTGATAGCGTATGGGCATCGCGAGTTATTATTTGTCTTGATCTTTGGCTTTGAGCCAAGTGAGGGAGTCCGCTAATGATAAGTTGATTACACGATTATGTGTTGTATTGGTTTCGGTTCGAGGTATGTTGGTGAATCAGTTATGACCTACAGAGGTGGAGTCTGGGAATGACTCGAGTGATGGAAATTTCTTCGATACAAGTTGTAATGTACTTTACGGATAGTGGAATTCATTGAATGATGGAGTTGTACTGGTAAGTGTAGAGTGTGAAATGTATGAGTGTGCTTGTTGCTTAAAGGTGTGGATTACTTTCCTAGTATGTGGATTTCAAGCGGGGTCAGGTCGTTCTGTTCACTTGGTTAGTGTAATTGAAATTGCGTAGAGTAAATGACGTTCGAGAATGGTTCAGACGGATTCAAGGTTATATGTAGCGATCGAGGATCTTCAAGGTGTGAGAAGGGCTAGAACTGAGATTTACGGGGAAGGTGTCAAGGCTTGTGGTGTATTTGCATTATCATGGATTCTATCCATCAGTATCAGGAAAGTGAAGGTAATGACTTTAAATTTGCAGGAAGTCTCTTCAGGATAAGTATTTCTAATGTGGTGCATTTGGGGATAATTGAGGGAGTATTCAGCGGCTTATGAGCCTTAGACAGTATATTTTTTTGCTCGGGTTTCGTGCGGTGAGTCGGGATTGAGAATTGCAGTATTATGGCAAGGAGAAGTATCAATTCGAAGGTAAGTCAGAAGGAACTTGGATAAATAGGATAGCTTGGTAGTAGGCCGGATCGGCATGATAAGGGATATGGTTAGTTATTTAGGTGTTTATAAGGTAATGAGTTGTTACATGTGTTTCTTAGCAATTCTCTTGGAATTTTGTGGCATGCGTAGTTTGGTTGAGTTAGAAGGATTCAGTCCTGGCAGTTGGGTGTTGTACAAATGTGATTCGGGATTTCTTGATGGTTGCTACACGGTTGGAGATGTATATTTTCTACTGGCGTGACGGCCATGTGATGTATAGTGATTTTTCTTCTATATGGGATCAAATGGAAAGTTCTGGGCTAGTTGGGTACGTAGTTGTTTGTGGATAGGAAGGGAGCATGAAGTTCTCATATTTATCCTAGGATTGGATGGTGTATGCGGTATTTTGTGTATAGTGGAGAGTGGCATATGCGAGGTCACAGTTCAGTTCTGGAAGGAAGGTCAGAACTGGCAGTTCAGATGATTAGGTAAATGATATCACTAATTGGTGTGACTGGATGAGGGTATACAATAATAAGGGACAATGTGTTTAAGGAGATGTGTTTGAATAAGGATGCGTCATTGGTGTTACGACGCTCTCTTGTTAGAGCGACTGCTGATATTCAAGGTTTCTGGGTGACACAAAGGAATTATGGGGGAATCCCTCTTGGAATGATAAAGTATTAGGGGCGTGTTATATATTTGAGTGGTTGAATTGGGATCAGATATGGTAATTGGTGCGCCTCATGGATTTTGAGACCGGGATTTCCCATGAACACATTATTTTTGTAGTTGTGAACTACGAGGATGCAAGCAAAGCTAGTTAGTTGTTAGTATATGTCATGATTAAGTCATTATGAACTTTTGGGTAGTTATCTACCTGTTGTGGATGACCAGAGTTAATTTAGAATTTACTTACTGGTAGGCCAGTATGGGTGTGTGTTCCACACCGAGTCGGAATTGTTGACCCCAAATTGCTATTATTGAGGGATGTACCATTTGATTGTCATTGAGCTTATCCGTGTTTTGGAGTGATCTATGAGTTACCTTTCGATGTTTCGAGGAGTTGTGATCGTTGGTTATATATATGCATAAGGTGTAGTCCTATCGGGGCTTTATAGCGAGCTTTGAGTAAGGTAAGTAATTGGGTGTTGCAGGGTTGAGACGTGTTGGTCATATTATTTCTGGTTCGGGTGGCATGGTATCGTCCGATTTCCCCGTGGTTATGGCAATGCACTTTGAGTAATTGATGTCGAATTTCGCATGGTTGTTGATTTTGAGCAAGGTGGATTGGAGCATTTCATGTGGTCCAGCGGTTGAATGGGATCACGCTCTATAACATAGTTAAGTAAAGGTATGATCCTTGGTGTCGGATTTGTGTGATATGGTTTCTCGATGTGTATCAGGCTTTTAGTATGATGTGGTAATGGAAAGAGTAATGTCAGGATAGTCCTCTCATGTGAGTCCTCTTTATTTAATGAATTGATCTCTTTGGATGTTGTTATTGAGCACATGAGTTGCACAAGCTATGGCTCTAGATGGTATTTATGATGATTGAACGAATGGTTGCTGGTTTCTACGTGTTGCTTTCATCAACGACACCATATGAAGGTGTTTAAGTGAGGTTTCGTTTGATAAGAAAATATTTACCGGTATTGGGTTGTTATGAGCAACGATTGGGATTAGGAGTCATCGCTATGAGTGTTGAGTCATGCGGTATATTATGTGATTTCATCTTGTGTTACGGATATGGCTTGATACAACGTGTTCAGACTATTTCAGCTTATAGTTGTGGAAATTTGACCTTGTGAATGGACTCAGAAGTGGGAATTTAGTTCTAAGGTTTATGGGTCAAGATTGGATTTCGAATTTTCATCTGTGTGGTGCTATTAGACCTATATGGGTCAAGGTGATGTGGAATAATCTCCAAAAAGGTGCATGGTAGGTTACACGACAATTTTGGTGGTGTTTGGAACAACTCTAGGCACGTTCGAGGACGAACGTTTGTTTAAGTGGGGGAGAATGTAACGACCCGGTCTGTCGTTACGTAAAACCTGCATTATAATTGCTGTTATTGACTTATCATAGACCGATTATTCTATTATTGATGTGTTAGAGTTGATAAGCTTGAAATCGGAATGGTTAAATGAGAATTCAGTCACTTAGTCTTTAAAAATAGCCTTAAAATGGGAAAGTCAACTGAGAGTTGACTTATTGGTAAACGACCTTGAAATGCGGATTTTACGGCTCGGACAGCTTTGTTAGGTGATTTGGAAGTATAAGTGTGTTCAGAATAATTCTTTGATGTCCGATGTAGAATTAGGCTTGAATTGGCGAAAGTTAGTTTTTGGTGATTTCCGGTCGGCAGTGGAAAATATGCTATCGGGGTCGGAATGGAATCCGATAGTTGGAACAGGTTCGTAATATCATTTTGGATGTGTCTGTAAAATTTTAGGTCAATCGGAGTTGTTTTGGATAGTTTCGGCATCTTTGGTGGATTTTAAAATTTTCAAAGTTCTTAGGCTTGAATCTGATGTAAATTTGGTGTTTTGAGAGTGAAATAAAGTTTGAATGATCATATGTGATGTGTTGGTATAGTTGGTTGGGGTCCCAAGGAGCTCGGGTGAGTTTTGGATAGGTTTGGGCTGCGTTGTGCTCGTTTTCTTATGCTTCGGTGTCGTTTCTTCAAGCATAAATGATATCATATTGAACAAATGAGCTCCGATTACTGATTTGAATGAAGTATTAAATCCGTATCATAATTACGGACCCGTAGCAAAAAGAATCGTCGAATTTGGACATCGTATGAGGACTTTATGGCCATTTTACCAAGGTTGCCTAAATTTTTCAGGTTAATTACGAATTTGCCCCTGACAGCGTATTAAAAACCTACACTATTTGCAAATCTTAAAACCTACATATCTACTTCATTATAAGGTCAAATTGAGTTATTCAAAAGCCTAAATTGATTAGAATTTCACAAGGAATCTATTGGGGGCAGTAAAACGCGTGAACAGTAAATGTCCGGGGAGAAGCTTTTGAGGCGATTTTTAAGAGAGGAAATCAGTGTTCTTTATAGAGGTAGGTGTCTTGATCATTAAAACTCGTTTATGGGTGATTATAGAATATAATCTCAGTATTTAATTCATGAAAATCAGTAGAAAAGGTGGGTTTAGGGCTTGAGATTATGAGACCTTTAGGGGTCGATTTGAGGGGTCAATCAAACTCCGATTTAAGCGTTCTTTATATGTACGGACTCGTAAGAGGATACAGAACAATTTTATAAATATATTTCAGAGTTTCGGGATGCGGGCCCGGGGGTCGGGTTTTTACCAAATTCGGGTTTGGGGCTAAATTTGATATTTTTCTATTGGAATTTATTCCTTAAGCATTTGATGATAAAAATATGAACTTGGTAGATTTGGAGCGTTCGAAAGTTGATTTGAAAGGCAAACGCATTGCGGAGTAGTTTCGGGCTAGTTTTGAGGTAAGTAATGTCTTTAAATCCTGTCCTGAGGGTATAAAACCCCGGACAATGCACCCTTTCACGGGTTTTGAAATAAAAAGGTGGAAACTTTGGAATATATTTCCTATTTAGGCGACTATTGAGTTGCGAAACCAATTTTTAAGCCTTTGCTTAAATAGTATTTATATATTATGATATGATTTGGGGCTGTAAGCCGTGTTTAGGGCCTAGTGCCGATCTGTTTAAACCTTGGGGGACTGTTTTACTATGTTTCCTCACTTGATATGTTGTGAATTACACTCAGTCGTTTCCTGGTAAATGGTTTTGACACTCAGAGTATTTTGATACTATTTATTGAAAAAAATGAAACACTGTTTTGGGCTTCAGACCGCTGTTTGTTTATGGCCTAAGGGATAATTGAAAGTGTCTGACTGAGTGATGTGAGGAGGCTTCCAGGACTTATGAGTGATGTGAGGAGGCTTCCAGGCCTTATGAGAGAGGTGAGGAGGCTTCCAGGCCTTATGAGTGATGTGAGGAGGCTTCCAGGCCTTATGACAGATGTGAGGAGGCTTCCAGGCCTTATGAGTGATGTGAGGAGGCTTCCAGGCCTTATGAGTGGTGTGAGGAGGCTTCCAGGCCTTATGAGAGGTATGAGGAGGCTTCCACGCCATATGAGATGAGAAGGCTTCCACGCCTTATGTTGTTATTGCGCTTGGGCTGTAGGAGCCCCTTCGGAGTCTGAGTCCATTTCCAGTGAACGCCGGAGAGGTTAGGAGGCTTCTAGGCTTTATGAGTGATGTGAGGAGGCTTCCAGGCCTTATGTTATTATTGCGCTTTGGCCGTAGGAGCCCCTCCGTTGTATGTAACACACACCCAGTTAACGCCGGTACCGAATGAGTGATGCCCGCGGGGCTTATGAAGAGTGATTGTGAGGATGCCTGATGGGCAGAGTGATTGTGAGGATGCCTGATGGGCAGAGTGACTGTGAGGATGCCTGATGGGCAGAGTGATTGTGAGGATGCCTGATGGGCA
>ML260018.1:65287-116628 GCA_005239495.1 Nicotiana undulata | reverse complement strand
CCCCCCCCCCCCCCCCCAAAAAAATATCTGACAAGCCAATATCCATGAAACAATACCAAATAGTCATGCGCATAAGGAAATAAGACAACCGGCCGGAGTCGTAAGGGAGACATCTAAGTACTGTTTGGTCATAAATCTTCCCCCGCTCGCAAATAATGCCTGCGACTCGAGTGCTAGTATATTTATACAGAATTATCATAAAGCTTCCCCCGCACGCGAATCATATCTCTGACTCGGGAGCTGACACATTATACCGAATTATCACATAGCTTCCCCCGCTCGCGAATCATACCTGCGACTCGGGTGCTGACACACACACACACACACACACACACACATATATATATATATATATATATATATATATATACCGAATTTATCAATAACTCAGTAGAGACTACACTTGTGACAGGGATTAAATAACTGGGAATTCGGATGCAACCTTCCACCATTTTCATGCTAGTTCAAGAGTAATAAGCAACTCAAAGTACGCCTAAAGATACATATAAGGCACATAAAAGCATGCTTGTGAGCCCTAAAGCTACCCGACATGACATAATAATCGCTATGTGTGGACTCTCGTTAGTTTGTACGCACGTAGCTCCCAAACAATTAAACACAACATATAGAACATCTATGGGGACAATTCCCTCTTACGAGGTTAGAAAGGAGACTCACCTCATGTCGAATCTACCTCTCGGACCAAGGATGCGCCCGAAACTCCGAACTCTACACCCGAGGACTTGCAACTAGCCAAATATTGTACAAGTATATCAATTCATGTTCAAAGAAGGGAAATTATCCTATTTATTCAATAATTTCAACATTCTTGAAGAATTCCCAAAATTCAATCCGGGGCCCGCATGCTCAAATTTCGAAAATTCTCAAAGGAATGACTCACCCATATCCTAAGGATCGTTAATATATGATTTCTACTTGAATTCATAGCAATAAATGGGGAAATTCATCAAATTCCTCAAGAACCCTAAGTTACTACCCAAATCTTGATTTTCCACCAATTTAGTAGTTAACTTAACTAGTAATTCATGTATTAAACTTGTATTAGTGTGGAATTAACTTACCTCTTCAGTAGATGGGTCGCGGAATCCCTTCTCCAAGCTCCCAAGTCTTTAATGGAGTTCAGAAGTGAAGGAAATGAGTAAAATCACGTGTTTAAACTAACACTGCCTAGCTGCCCCTTGTGTGCGATCGCAGCTGGGCCAGTACAATCGCACAAGCCAAATGGCTAGGACCCCTAAGGTCCACTGTGCGACCGCGGAGGGGGGAATGCAATCTCGGAAGGCTAGCTGGCTAGGCCTATGCGATCGCGGGGGTGGGGGATGTGATCGCAGAGAGAGAAAATCAGCTAGGCATGGCCACAACCCAACCCAGTGCGAACGTTGACAGGCCTGTGCAATTGCACATGTCATTTTCTCCCCCCTACCAATTCCTCCTATGCGATCGCACTAGCTCACCTGCGATTTCACAGAAGGAAACCAGACAGGAAAAATATGGTCTTTTTGAATTAGCTCCAAGGAGTCCGAAACTCACCTGAGCCCCTCGGGACTCCGTCCAAAGGCACTGGCAAGTCTGTATTCATGACACGGACTTGCTCGAATTCCCGGAATGTAAATACAACAACGAAACTAAGAATTCGACCCCAAAACCAAATAAATCAAACGTTGAACTTAACGTTCTAGAATTCGCTATCAATGCGCCGAACTGACCTATACCACTCGGAATGACACCAAATTTTATAGGCAAGCCATAAATGACATAACAGAACTATTCCCGGTCTCGAAATTTTGTTCGGACCTCGATAACATAAAATCACGTTCCAAACCAAATTTCAAACTTAAGGAAATTCTTATTTCTATATTGGGCGCCGAAATGCGTCCGGGTCATTGAAAAGCCGTCCCGAACATACGCCCAGGTCCGAAATCACCATATGAAGCTACAGGAACTGTCGGAACTCGATTCCGAAGTTCTTTGCTAAAAAAATTGACCGAAGTCAAACTTAGCCAAAAAAGCTAATCTTAAGGAACCAAGTGTTCCTATAGCACTCTAAACACTTCCAAACCCCGAACCACCCATCCCTGCAAGTCACAAATCACAAGAAGCCGCTATGAGGAGTATCATTTAGGGGAATGAGGTCCTAATACTCAAAACGATCGATCTGGTCGTTATAGTTTTATAACGGAAAGGGCGAGATATCCGCAATTGGTCGAGGATTGTGGCGTGATGACGGTTAATCAACTGTTAATATGATTTCCTACTATAACTATAAGTGTAACTTAATTAGTACTCCTCCATTATATAAAGAGGAATTCCATTATTTTGTAATTATCATTGCACATTGAGAAAAATCTATACAATCATTGCTTTCTTGCTCGCTAATTTACTCACTGTTCATCTAAGTTGCTTTATTCTTCATTATTTATACTACATCACCTTGAGGTTATTTTGGTTTGAGGTCGAGGCTTGGTTTATATACTTGTTTGATTTATTTTACAGTCAAATTTGTCTATTTATTTTATCTCTTGTCAATTGGTATTGGACGAAATCACATATCCTTAAAACCACAATACAAATCTAATTGTTATCCAAACTTTAGGGCAAACATATGATGACCCAAGGGGTCATTTTATGAAATTAGACCTAATTCTAGGCTTATTATCCATAAAAAGAATAATTTTAACTACATCGATTTTCTTGCGCAATTCGGGTGTGAAACCGGAAAGCTCTTATGTGAAAATGTGAGAAATAGTAATTTCTAGAGTTAAAATTTGATTATAGTTGACTTTGATCAACATTTTGAGTAAACGGACCCGAATATGTGTTCCAAGGTCCCTGGAGGTCTGCATTAAATATGGGACTTGGGCGTATGCCCAGAAATGATTTCTAAGGTACCAAGCCTTAGAAATCAATTTTTGAAAGAAATTGTTTTGCTGAATTATTAATGAAATAAAGAAAAGAATTTATGGTTGAAACCATTGGTATCAGGCAGGTATTTTGGTTTCGGAGCTCGGTTCAGATTTGTTATAATATTTGAATACTATATGTGATTTTGGTGATAAACGGAGTTTATTTGATGTGATTCGGAGGTCCGGTTGAGAAATAGTGAACATTGAGTGTTCTTGAGAAAAATGATGAGTTTTGAGGTTTATTTATAGTTTTACATGTTATTTTCATGATTTGATCGAACGAGCAAGTTCGTACGATATTGTTGGACTTGCATGCATGTTTGGTTTAGAGCCCCAAGGGCTCGGGTGAGTTTCGGATAGGCCACGGGGTGGTTTACACTTATAATTATCTGCTGGTTTTCTGTTTCTGGTGCTCAGGTATTTTGTTCACCGTGTTCGCGTAACCCTAGTCGCGAACACGTAGAGTAATTTAGTTGGAGGGTCGATTTGTGCTATGCAAACGCGTAGACCCTCACGCAAACCCGTAGCACTAGCAAGTCAAAGCTTTGCGAACGTGTCTTGGGCTATGCGAACATAGAGAGTAATTGGGCCTGGGGGGAGGGGAACCTACTTATTCTATGCGAACGCGGTCAAAGGGTCACGAACACGAAGGCCTGAGTAGCTAAAGCTCCGCGAACGCGCGCCCATCAATGCGAACGCATAGGCCACTTGGGCCTGACACCGTGTGAACGCGGCAGGCCCATCGCGAACACGATGCAGGCCTGCCCAGTCATATTGAAACACTGTTAAACACGGAGAGAACCCTTTCATTCACTATTTTTCGAACTAACAAGCCCTAGAGACGATTGTATTCACCAAAGTTCATCCCCAGAGTGTTGGTAATCAATTCTAAACCATACCCTTTCAATTACCCAATGTTTTTCATCACCTTTAAATTAAAAATCAAGACATTTCATGGTAAAAATTGAGGGTTTGGGTAGAATTAAGGAATTTTTTTAAAATCAAATATTTACCTCGAATTGAGGTCGGATTTTGAAACTAATTTCATATTCGGGCTCTGGGAAGAATGGGTAAACGTAATTTGGTCCGAACCCCGAGTTTGGACCAAGTGGGCCCGGGGTCGGGTTTAAACCTTTTTTTTAGAAAACATAGGAAAAATTATAATTTTTAGTAAATTTAGTTCCTTTAGCATTATTTAATGATATTAAGTAAATTATGATTAGATTTGAGTGGGTTAAAGCAAGATCCGAAAGGAAAAGCTATAATTGAGCAGTGAGTGGCTTGCGTATTTGAGGTAAGTGCTTGGTTTAACCTTGACTTGAGGGAATAGGAATCTCCAACTTAATTGCTACTTGAAATTGCATGTGTGTAGTGTATAGGTGAGGTGACGAGTATCTATGCACCACCAAATTGTCTGCTTAACATGATCCCTTCCCCGTTTCCAATTGAATTGATTCATGTCTTAATTGTTTTTATGTTCATTGATGCTTCTATGACTACTTGTCTATGTTAATTTGCTGTCAAGTCTTGTTCCAATTATTTTGGAAAAGTATTAGTTGTTTCTTTGTGGTACTTAAAGGTTGAGCGGGTTGACATCTTTGTGGTTTCATTTTGAGATAATATTGAGGAAGTTCGTGAGAATTACAATTTAATGTTTATAATTGTTGAGACAAAAGTATTGTGAAAGGCTTGGCTTGAATTGTGAAAATTTATAAATAAACTAATATGATATTTCTGGTGGGAGCGGGTTGCACGCCGCAACAAGGAGTGATAAGGGTGGACAGATGGCATCGGGTTGCACGCCGCAACATGAGTAATAAGGGTGATATATATATAGGGAGGAGCAATAATGGTGGACCGGTGAGAGCGGGTTGCACGCTGCAACAAAGAGCAATAAGGGTGGACACTTATATTTTAGTGATTCAAAGTAAACAAAGATTTGAAAACTTACTAGTGTACTTTACTATTTTTCATATTTTGCACTACTTTTATTTTTAAGTTAAAGTTTGGAAATTTGGAAACTTACGTGAGAATTGGTTATAACTGAGACCTGGAAAAAGTGATAGAGTTATTTTAAATTGTTGCTACAGTTATTGTTTGGTTATTTTAGAATTTCCTTTTTGCTTTATTTTATATTGTTCACAGGTTATATTGTTAATGCCCCGCGGTAGCCTCGCCTCTACTTTGTCGAGGTTAGGCTCGGCACTTACTCAGTACATAGGGTTGGTTGTACTGATACAACACTCTGCACTATTTTGTGCAGATCCGAGTACCGGCCAGTGTTAGAGATTTTAGTAGAGGTCATTCATCATTCAGAGACATGAGGTATATCTGTCGGCATTCGCAGATTCTTGGAGTTTTCTATTAGTTTATAGAGAATTTTTTTTTAATTCAAAACAAATATATTATTTCTTTCAGCCCATTATTTGTAGTATTCTTAGAAGTTTGTGAATTGTGACACCAGACCCTTGGGTAGTCTTACAGTTATATATATAATTAGTTCGTGGCTCGGTTTATTTATTTCTTTATTATTTTATATTTTGAGTTATTCGTTGGAAATTATTAGATTTAATTTACTTTAAATTTGATTTATTGTGTTTAAGTAAATAATCAAAGGGAATTAGCTAATCGAATTCTAACATTGGCTTGCCTGAGGTGTTAGGAGCCATCACGATCGTTGTGAGTTTGGGTCGTGACAAAACAGTTTGGCACCCACCGTGGGGATAAGGATAATAGTGATTATTCAATATTGATTCCAATAACACACGCTCTTTTACGTTTATTGTTGTAAAGTATATTTGCTTTCAGGTTAAGACATTTCAAACTCACAAAACGCACATGCACATGGTGACAATGGCCTCGGATTTCACGGGGAGAACGACAATGTAATTGCACCAGGGGTCGAAGTTCCACAAGCTAATCTCGGGGCAGCACCGGTTGCCAATATACTCGACGTCAGTTCACACGTTGCTATAAATGTAGACCTGAGCACAGATCCCGAAAGGAGTATACGCAGAGAAGGTCGATCTGGTGGTCGAGGTGCACAGGGTAGAGGGGAGGGAGGAGTTAGTCTCCAGATAATCCTCGAAATGTTACAGGCTCAGGAAGCCGCAATTGCACAACTACAAAATCAACATAGAACTACGAGTGGGGTCGAGCCAGAAACCACCCGCCGTGCCGAGCCAGTACCAGAAAGGACGAATAATAATGAATCGGGTACCGATCCTGAAATAATGAAAATGCCCGAGGAGTTCACAAAATAATCGAGTCAGGAGAAAAGAAAATTGAATCTAATGATAAGAAAGAGGAAACATACAACTCCCGAGTTGATCAGATACAAGGGGCACCACCAATCATGAAAGGGATGGATTTGAATTTTTTTTTCAGAAGTTGTGTCCCCCCAAGTGTGGCTCCGAAACCCATTCCAAAAAAAGTTGCGTATACGGACATACCTAAGTACAATAGGACTACCGATCCCAACAATCATGTCACCTCTTATACATGCGCCATAAAAGGTAACGATTTGGAAGACAATGAGATCGAATGTTTTTTATTGAAGATGTTCGGAGTTATCAAAGAGGGCAATGATTTGGTACCACAACCTAATGTCAAATTCCATTGACTCATTTTCCATGTTAGAAGACTCTTTCGTAAAAGCGCATGTTGGGGCCATAGAGGTTGTGACAAGGAAATTTGACCTTTTTCAAAATAAGACAGAAGGATAATAAAATGCTGAGGGAGTTTGTATCCCCTTTTCAAATAGAACGCATGGAGTTGCCACCGATCACAGATGATTTGGTCGTTCAAGATTTCAATCAGGGATTCAATGAACGAAGTTCGATAGCATCACATCAACTGAAGTAAAATTTGATCGAATATCTGGCTGTAACTTGGGCCGAAGTACACAATCGGTATCAATCGAAGATCAGGGTCGAGGATGACCAATTAGAAGCTCCTTACGATTCAGTGCATCCAAATAGGTTAGCTGCTAATAATTAGAGGGACGTCGACAGGGAGCCACAATCGAACAAAGACCGATATCAACCATATATCGCAGATCGTAGGAACAGTGGCCCATGACATAATTCCGCTTGGAACGATCGAAGAAGTGATCGAGGATAGAATTCTAGAAGACTTATGAGCAAAAGTGGATTTGATATGTATGTTGATCCCACCCGCATATAAATTTAGTGTCAATGTATCAGGCATTGTATCGGCAATTGAAAGAATCAAAGATACTAGATGGCCCTGGCCCATATAGACCGATCCTTTTCAGAGAAACCCCCATTTTATGTGTAAATATCATGGCACGCATGGTCAAAGGACCGAATATCGCATGCAATTAAGAGAGGAGGTAGCCCGTTTATTCAATGGGGGCCACATTCGAGAGTTCCTAAGTGATCGAGCCAAGAATAGTTTAAGATAAAGGGATGCCAACACGAAAAATGAACAAGAGGAGCCGCAACATGTAATCCATATGATCGTCGACGGTGTCGATATTTCACAAGGGCCCATGTTCAAATGCACTAAGGTATCAATTACTAGGGAAATATAAACCCGAGATTATGTTCCAGAAGGCACCGTATCATTAAACGATGAGGAAGGAAAAGGAATTTCTCAACCTCAAAATGACGCTTTGGTAATTTCTATCATATTAAATAAAGTTCAAGTTGAGCGTGTTTTAGTAGATCTAGGCAGTTCGAAAAATATCATTCTATCGTCTTACCGGTGAACGTGGCTGGAACTATCAAAGATACCAAGTTTCACGTAATCGAGGGCGACATAGTGTACAACGCCATACTCGATGCCTTGGATTCCCAACATGAGGGAAGTCCCTTCGACTCTACACCAAATGATGAAATTCCCGACATTAGACGGGGTACAAATAGTGTACGAGAAGCAGCATGCAGCAAAGGAAATGTTCGTGGTAGATGAGGTAATACCGATATCGGCGATGTCAACGTCGAAAGGATCGAACATCAAAGGGGAACAGGAATCAAAATAGCAATCACAGCCACCAGCCTCGACTGAATCGGGTAATAACTAAATACAAGGAGAAGAAGATGAAGATATTTTGACCCCTCAAACCTTCATTTTTCCTGAAGAGTTCGACGCCACCAAATCAACAGTCGATGAGCTGGAACAGGTTATATTGATCGAGTACCTACCCAAGCGAAAGGTATACCTAGGGACAGGGTTAACCCCCGTACTCAGGAAAAAGCTTATTATATTCCTTATCGATAACATAGATTGTCTTGATTGGTCCCACATAGACATGACAGGGATCCCACAAGAGATAACAACACATCGAATGAGCCTGGACACAAAGTTCAGGCATGTGAAATAAAAGAGAAGGCCCAAGTCCGAGGTAAAGCACGCATTCATAAAGGATGAGGTAACTAAACTTCTCAAAACAAGGTCTATTCGGGAGGTAAAATATCCCGAATGGTTAGCCAATGTAGTTGTAGTCCCTAAAAAGGGAACAAACTTCGGATGTGTGTTGATTATAAGGATTTGAACAAGGAATGTCCCAAAGATTCTTTTCCACTGCCTAACATTGATTGCATGATCGACACCACAGTTGGCCGCGAGATCCTTAATTTTCTCGACGTGTATTCTGGGTACAATCAAATTCAAATGAACCTGGAAGAACAAGAAAATACTTCATTTATTGTCACGAACCAATTTACCCTCCGAAAGGTATCGTGACAGCACCTAGTCTCTACGACTAGGCAAGCCTAAATTTGCGGAAAATATTACGTAAAAGCAGTAAAATATAAACAGAGTAAAGTTAATTTTTACTAAGCAAAACATTGTCACTCGGCATGTACATGCAAAATTCCTAAAACCCAGAATGTCACTTTTAAGCCACATGCTCTACACCATAATAGCTCTATACAACGGAAAGGAAATACATAATATGTCTCTTTCAAAACTGGAATAGAAGGTGACTCGGAGGATTCTGTGGACGCGGCAGAATTACCTTGCGGTCTCCTCGAAGCTGCTACAATGACCCTTAGCCATGGAACAGAGTATCGGTACCTGGATGTGCACACGAAAAAAACATGTGCAGGAAAGGACATGAGTACACCACAATTGGTACCCAGTAAGTGCCAAGACTAACCCCATTCAAGTAGTGACGAAGTCAGGTTAAGGCTCTACAGGATTTATAAGTAAAAACAGTTCATAATAGTACAGAAGGAAAATGATTTCTAAGGTAAACGGTAAAAATGAATAATCTAAAATAAAATAGTAACAGGGAGCCCTCGGCACAGCACAACGTATCACATAGTGGAATCTCCCGGGATACCATCCCGTAGTCCCAAATAAAAAGATGCAATATAGGGGGATCTCCCAGAATATGTCCGTAGTCCAAATTTAGACATGCAATACAGGGGGATCTCCCGGAATACGTCCGTAATCCCAATTTAAATATGCAGTACAGGGGGGATCTTCCGGAATACGTATGTAGTCCCGATTTAAATATGTAATGCGGAATGAATGATGGATAAGGCATCAATTGAAACGATTCATCAAATATCAGGTAAGGAATTGTAACGGTTCATCAAATAGCAGGTAGGGAAAGCAATAAGCTAACTAGCATGGTGAACAAATTGTCAGAGAGGAAATTTAATGTTAAACAGGTAAGCATGCTTTCCTAGTCTAGGTTGAACAATTTAATACAATAATCAAGGTAATAGGAGAAGAACAATTTATAATTTTCGGAGAAAGGTGGAATTTTGCAATAATGGCCGGTGTACGTACTCGTCACCTCACGTACACAGAGCCCACACAAAATTTTATATCAAAACAACCTAAGGGGAAGTCCCCAACACGGAGTTAGGCAAGTCACTTACCTCGACTGCTCTACTCAACTCAAAACCATGTTCTTTCCACGAGGTACCAGACTCCGTATGGACCAAATCTATTCTATTCAAGTGCATAATGTAAATATCACTTTAAGAAATAAAGCTAGCTAATTAGTTCCAAGCTAATACGCGAAATTAGAAAAATTGCCCAAAAAGTCCCTCGGGCCCACGTCTTGGAATCCGGTGAAAGTTACAAATTTAGAACACCAATTCACTAACAAACTCACTCGAACAATAATCATCAAAATCCGACGTAAAAATCTCCTTAAATTCTCATATTTCTACATGGGGAACATTCATCCCATTTCATAAATTTTCACCCCAATTCCTTGATTAGATTGAAGAAATTGTTATAGATTAATGATATTTAAGTGAAAAAGGATTAAGAATCATTACCTATGAGTCTTCTCTTAAAAACCCACTCAAAATCGCCTAATCTCGAGCTCCAAATCGTTTTTAGAAAATATGAATTTCAGACCCTCGAATTTGGTATAAGGCCCAGCGATCCTGCACCTACACTCTCTTTGACCGCACTTGCGGTCCCGCACCTGCGGAAAATGCATCGCAGGAGCGAAAACTTACTAAGTGGGATGGGGCCGCACCTGCGTCACTATGCTGCATTTGCGACTCCGCATCTGCGGAACCAAAACCGCACGAGCATGCCTGACTGACCCAGGTCTAATCCACACCTCCGAAGCCCAATTCCGCACCTACGACTCCCCTTCCGCAGGTGAGAAACACCAGAACCAGCAGCGCTTCAGCTGGTTTTTAAGTCCAAAAACTTCCCATTGGGCATCTGAATCATCCCCGAGGCCCCCGGGACCTCAACCAAAACTACCAACCAGTCCTAATACCTAACCCAAACTTAGTCGAACCTTCAAAACACATCATGTAACACCAAAATCAAAATTTATGCATGGATTCAAGCCTAAGGACTTATGGAATTTCCAAAATCCACAATCGATGCCGAAACACGTCAAAACTCATCCGAATGACCTCAAATTTTACACACAACTCATAAATGACACTACGGACCTACAACCGCTCTAGGAATTCCATTCCGATCCCGATATTAAAATTTCACCAATCGGCCGAAATCCCTAAAATTCTAACTTTCGCCAATGCAAGCCTAAATCTACTACAGACCTCGAAAACACATTCCGGACATGCTCCTAACCCCGAAATCACCCAACAGAGCTAACGGAGTTGACATAATTCCATTCTGAATCTGTCTTCACATATTTCAAACTATGGTCCAATTTCTAAAGCTTAAACTCATATATAGGGACTATGTGTCCCAAAACTCTCTGAATTTCACAACTAAACGTTCCGACAAATCCCAAAAGCATAAATGGACATGGGGAAAACAGTTATTACGAAATCAGGGCGCTAACTCTCAAAATGACCGACCGGGTCGTTACATTCTCCCCCTCTTAAGAAAATTGTTCGTCCTCAAACGAGTATAGAGACATACATGAAGTTGTGAAAAGATGAGGGTACTGACTGCGCATATCCTGCTTGGTCTCCCATGTCGCCTCCTCGGCCGGATGAACCTTCCACTGAACCTTGACTGATGAAATATTCTTTGACCTGAGCTATCTGACATGTCAATCCAATATAGCTAGTGGCTCCTCAACATATGATGAATCCTTGTCCAACTAGACTGAACTGAAATCCCAAATATGGGTTGTGTGACCGTGATACTTTCGGCACATGGAGACGTGGAATATCATATGAACTCTGCTATGTTGGGAGGCAAGGCTAGCTCATAAGAAACCTCCTCAACACACCGCAACACCTCAAAAGGACCAAAGAATCTCGGAATCAGCTTACCCTTCTTCCGGAACCTCAAGATGCCCTTCATAGGCGATACCCAGAGCAAAACCCGATCACCAGCCATAAATGCCATATCACGAACCTTCCGGTCAACATAACTCTTCTGTTTGGACTGAGCTGTATGAAGTCTCTCCTGAATCACCTTCACCTTGTCAAGGGAATCCTAGACCAAATATGTACCCAGCAATCGGGCCTCGTCCGGCTCAAACAATCCCACTGGATACCGGCACTATCTACCATATAAAGCCTCATACGGCGCCATCTAAATGCTGGACTAGTAGTTATTGTTATAAGAAAACTCTGCGAGTGGCAAGTATTGGTCCCATGACCCACCAAAATCCATCACACAGGCACGAAGCATATCCTCAAGAATCTAAGTCGTGCGCTCGGACTGCTCGTCTGTCTGAGTGTGAAAGGTTGTACTCAACTCCACCTTGGTGCCTAGCTCCTGCTGAACGACTCTCTAGAATCGTGTTGTGAACTGTGTACCTCTGTCCGAAATGATATATACTGGAATGTCATGGAGGCGAACAAGATCCCTAATATAAATCTCAGCCACGGAGGAATAAGTAGTTAACACTGGAATGAAATAGGCTGATTTGGTCATCCGATCCACGATCACCCAAAAAGCATCGAAGCTCAATCTGCTCCATGGTGATCCTCTCCCACTTCCACTCTGGAAGTCCAACCATAAAGTCCATGGTGATCCGCTACCACTTCCACTGTGGAAGCTCAATCTGTTGAAGTAGCCCTCCTTGTCTCTCATGCTCATATTTGACTTGCTGACAGTTGAGACACTTGGGCACAAATTCCATTATATCCTTTTTCATCCTTCTCCACCAGTAGTGCTGTCTCAGGTTTTGGAACATCTTCGCGGTACCCGGATGAATGGAATACCGCGAGCTATAGGCCTCCTCAATAATCAACTCCCGAAGCCCATCTACATTGGGCACACAGATACGGCCCTGCATCATTATCATGACATCATAACCTATAGTCACATCCCTGGCATCACCTCGCCGAACCCTATCCTGAAGAACCAGAAGGTGGGGATCATCATACTGGCGCTCTCGAATGCGGTCATAAAGAGAAGACCGAGAAACCACGCAATCTAAAAATCGGCAAGGCTATGAAAGATTCAATCTCACGAACTGACTTGCTAAGGACTGAACATCCAAGGCTAAGGGCCTCTCAACTACCGGAAGATATGCCAAACTCCCCAAAGTCTCCACCCTGCGACTCAAGGTGTCGGCCATCACATTGGCCTTCCCTGGATGGTATAATATAGTTATGTCATAATCCTTTAGTAACTACAACCACCTACGTTGGAAAGTGGTCCTTCTGCTTGAACAAGTGGTGCAAACTCCGGTGATCCGTGAAAATCTCACAGGGAACACCGTATAAATAATGACGCCATATCTTCATGGCGTGAACAATCGCTGCCAACTTGAGGTCATGAACTGGATATTTTGTCTTATGCACCTTCAACTGTCTAAACGCGTAGGCAATCACCCTACCGTCATACGTCAATATCGCTCCAAGGCCAATCCTCGAGGCAGCACAATAGACTGTATATGACCCTGAACCCGTAGGCAATACCAACACTGGAGTTGTAGTTAGGGCTGTCTTGAGCTTCTGAAAGCTCTCCCCACACTCCTCAGTCCACCTGAACGAAGCACTCTTTTGGAAAAAACTGGTCATAAGTGCTGCAATGGATGAAAATCCATCTACAAAATGGCGATAGTACGCTGCCAAACAAAGGAAACTGCGGATCTCAGTAGCTGATGATGGTCTAGGCCAACCCTGAACCGCCTCCACCTTCTTCGGTTCTACCTTGATCCCATCACAAGACACCACATGTCCTAAGAATGCCACATAATCAAACAAAAACTCACACTTAGAAATTTTGAATACAATTTCTTTTCCCTCAAAGTCTAGAGCACAGTCCTCAAATGTTTCTCATGGTCCTCCTGGGACCGAGAATATACCAAGATGTCATCAATAAACACAATGACGAACGAATCAAGATAAGGCCGGAACATACTGTGCATCGAGTGCATTAAGGCTGCTAGGTTATTGGTCAGCCCAAATGACATGACAAGAAACTAATAGTGGCCATATCTGGTCCTGAAGGCAGTATTCGGGATATCCGGCTCCCGAATCTTCAACTGATGATAGCCAGAATGAAAGTCAATCTTGGAAAATACCCTAGCACCTTGTAGATGGTCAAAAAAATCATCAATGCGAGGCAAATGATACCTATTCTTCACTATAACCTTGTTCAGCTGTCGATAATCAACACACATACGCATAGAACAATCCTTTTTCGTCACAAATAATACCGGAGCACCCCAAGGTGATACACTGGACCTGATGAAATCCTTATGAAGCAACTTTTACAACTGCTCCTTCAACTCATTTAACTCAAGAGGAGCTATGGATAGGGAGGAATGGAAATGGGCTGAGTTCTCAGCAACAAATCAATGCCGAAATCAATATCTATATCGAGCGACATACTCGAAAAATCAACTGGAAACACATCAGGAAAGTCCATCATAACTGGAATTGACTCAAGTGTAAGGGTATCAACCCTAACATCTCTCACGTAGGCCAAGTACGCATCACACCCCTTCTCAACCATCCGCTGATCCTTAAAGAAAGAAATGACTTTTCGAGGAGTATACTCTAAGGTACCTCTCCACTCTAATCTCGGTAAACATGTCATAGTCAGTGTCACAGTTTTTGCGTGACAATCAAGAATAGAATAATGGGGCGACAACTAGTCCATGCCCAATATAACATCGAAATCTACCATACTGAGTAATAACAATACAACCCTGGTCTCACGACAATTGATAACAATCAAACACAACCGATATACATGATCCACAACAAAAGAATCTCCCACGGGAGTAGAAACATAAACGGGGGAACTCAAAGAATCCCGAGATATCCCCTGATGTGAATCAAAATAAGAAGAAACATATGAATACGTAGAGCCTGGATCAAATAATATTGATGCATCCCTATGAAAAACAAGGAAAATACATGTGATAACTGAATCTGAAGCGATAGACTCTGAACGGGCTGGAAGCGTATAGTATCTGGCCTGGCCTCCCCCTCTAGGGCGACCTCTACCTCCCCGACCTCTAACTCGAGCTGCCTGAGAGGGTGGGGCAGTAGTTGGGGCTGGAAGAATAGTTGGGGGACCCAGTGGAGCACGTGGGCCCTAATAAGTCTGAGATGATGCACCCCTCCTAGCTCTGGGGAAATCTCTAAGCATGCGGCGAGGGTCACCACATCCAAAATAACCCCTCAGAGGACGTGGTAGCTGGTGTTGACTCTGAACTTGCATGCTGGACTCGCCGGCGATAGCACCTCTAGCAAAAGGCACTGGTGGTGCATAATAAGGCTCTTAAAGTCTAGGAAGAGCTGGAATACCACTGGCTGGTGGAAGAGCTGAATTAACAGGGTGACTCAGAAAACTCCTACGATAACGTGCTGCTGGTGCACGAACTCATGAGTACTGGCCAGTCTCTCGAGAACCCTTGGCCTCTCTCTCCTATATGTCCCCAGCCAACATGCTCTCAATCTACCGAGAAATACTCATTGCCTGTTGGTAAGTGATTTCTGTCTCCAACTTTCTGGCCATACTGGTCTGAATACTAGGGTGGAGTCCCTCAATGAAGCGTTGAACCCTCTCTCTGATCGTGGAAACCAAGGCCGGTGCATGAAGAGCCAAGTCATTGAAACGGACTGCACACTGCGACATAGTCATAGTACTCTGGCGTAACTACTCAAACACCGCATGCCAAGCATCCCTGATGTTATGAGGGACAAACTCAAGTAAAAACATCTCAGAGAACTGAGCCCAAGTGAGTGAAGTTGCCTCATCCGGACTACTCAGCTCTTAGGCACGCCACCACAGATAAGTCGCTCCCCTCACCTGGAAAGCGATGAAAGAAAAATCACTCATCTCCACAATACCCATAGTGCGAAGAATGCAATGGCACTCCTCAAGAAAACCCAGAGCGTCATCTGAAGCTAGTCTGCTGAAATCAGGTGGGTGGTACTCCTTGTACCTCTCAAGTCTGAGTTGCTCTGCCTCTGAAGCAACTACCCTAGCATCATGCTGAGCTAGAGCCGTTGGGGCATAGGAATATACTCTGCAACCTTCCCAACATGGACCCTCTTCTCACGAGTACGGGCTGTGGGAGTCTGTGCCCCTCCCCCGGCCTGATATGTGGCTGGTGCTATCAGGATAAGTCCTGCCTGTGTCAGAGTGCTGGAAGCGCTCATGAATTGAGCCAAAGTCTCCTAGAGGGCTGAATTAACAGTAGGGACCTCATGTGCCCCTCAAACTGTAGCTGTTGGGAGCTCCTCTGTCGCTGCTCTCGTCGGTGCTCGGGTTGCACCGCGTGCTCGTTCTCTACCCCTACCCTTTCCTCTAGCGGCTTTGGCTGGGGGCTCAGGTGCCTGATCGTCGGTACGTTCGGTACGGGTCCTCACCGTGTGAGCGAAAAGAGTAGAATAGAGTCTTAGAATTTTGATGTGAGTAACTAGCACGCCAAGGAATTCCAAAGAATGTGATTGTTCTTAATAGTTATAGCCTCCCGAAGATAGATACGGACGTCTCCGCACTAATCTGCAAGACTCTAATAAACCGGCTTGTGACTTGTGACTCTTATGAACATAGACGCTCTGATACCAACTTGTCACGACCCAATTTACCCCCCGAAAGGTATCATGACAGCACCTAGTATCTACGACTAGGTAAGCCTAAATTTGCAGAAAATATTAAATAAAAGCAATAAAATATATACAAAGTAAAGTAAAGTTTTACTAAGAAAAACATTTCCACTCGGCATGTACATGTCAAATACCCAAAACCCGGAATGTCACTTTCAAGACACAAGCTCTATACCATAATAGCTCTATACAATGGAAAGGAAATACATAATATTTTTCTTTCTAAACTGGAATGGAAGGTGACTCGGAGGATTCTGCGGACACGGCAGAATTACCATGCAGTCTCCTTGAAGCAGCTACAATGACCCCTAGCCACGGAATTGAGTACTGGTACCTGGATCTGCACACGAAAAAAACATGTGCAGGAAAGGGCAAGAGTACACCACAATTGGTACCCAGTTAGTGCCAAGTCTAACCCCAGTCAAGTAGTGACGAGGTCAGGTTAAGGCTCCACTGGATTTATAAGAAAAAAAATTCAAAATAGTACAAAAAGAAAATGATTTCTAAGGTAAATAACAAAATGAATAATCAGAAATAAAACAGCAACAGGGATCCCTCGGCTCAGCACAACGCATCACATAGTGGAATCTCGCGGGATACCATCCTGTAGTCCCAAATATAAAGATGCAATACATGGGGATCCCCCGGAATATATCCGTAGTCCCAATTTAAATATGAAGTAGAGGGGGATCTCCCGAAATACATGTGTAGTCCCAAGTTAAATATGCAATGCGGAACGAATGACAAATAAGGCATCAATTGAAACTGTTCATCAAGTAGCAGGTAGGGAATTAAAATGGTTCATCAAAGAGAAGGTTGTTTAAGCAATAAGCTAACTAGCATGGCGCACAGAGTGTCAGATAGGAAATTTAATGTTAATCAGGTAAGCATGCTTTCCTGGTCTAGGTTGAACAATTTAACACAGTAAAGCAAGGTAATAGGAGAAGAACAATTTATAATTTTCAGAGAAAGGTGGGATTTTGCAATAATGATCTTTGTACGTACTCGTCACCTCACGTATACGGCGCCCACACAAAAATTAATATCAAAACAACCTAAGGGGAAATCCCCAACACAGAGTTAGGCAAGCTACTTACCTCGACTGCTCTACTCAACTCAAAACCTTGTTCTTTCCACGAGTACCCGACTCCGAATGGCCCAAATCTATTCAATTCAAGTGCATAATGTAAATATCATTTTAAGAAATCAAGCTAGATAATTAGTTCAAAGCTAATACGCGAAATTAGGAAAATTTCCCAAAACGACTTTGGGCTGATGTCTCGGAATCGGGTGAATGTTAGAAATTTTGGACACCCATTCACTCACGAACTCATTCGAACAAGAATCATCAAAATCTGACGTAAATCTCCTTAAATTCTCAGATTTCTACTTAGGTAACTTTAATTCCATTTTCATATTGTTTCACCCAAATTCCTTGATTATATTGAAGAAATTGTTATAGATTAATGATATATAAGTTAAATAAGATTAGGAATTGTTACCTATGAGTCTTCTCTTCAAAACCCACTCAAAATCGCCTAATCCCGAGCTCCAAATCGTTTTCAGAAAATATGAATTTCAAACCCAGCGATCCCGCACCCGCGAAACCCGTCCCGCACTACAAAAAATGCATCGTAGGTGCGAAAACTTACTAAGTGGGCTGGGTCGCACCTGCGGTCACAAAGCCGAATATGCGGCTCTGCATCTGCAAAACCTATACCGCACCTGCGAGCTTGGATGACCCAGGTCAAATTTGCACCTACGAAGCCCAATTCCGCACATGAGTTTCCGCACCCGCGGCTCCCCTTCCGCAGGTGCGAAACACTAGAACCAGCAGTGCTTCAGGTGGTTTTTAAGTCCAAAAACATCCCGTTGGGCATCCGAATCATATCCAAGGTCCTCGGGTCCTCAACCAAAACTACCAACCAATCCTAATAGCTCACCCAATCGTAGTCGAACCTTCTAAAACACATCACGTAACACAAAAATCAAAATTTATGCATGGATTTAAACCTAAGGACTTATGAAAATTTTAAAATACACAACTGATGCCGAAATAGGTCAAAACGCATCCTAATGACCTCAAAGATTACACACAGGTCATAAATGAAAATACGGACCTACAACTACTCTCTGAATTCAATTCCGAACCCGGTATCAAAATTTCACCTATCGGCCAAAATCGCCGAAATTCGAACTTTCTTCAATTCAAGCCTAAATCTACTACAGACCTAGAAAACACATTCTGGACACGCTCCTAACGTCGAAATCACCCAACGGAGCTAACAGAATTCTATTCCGGATCCGTCTTCACACAGTTCCAACTATGGTCCGATTTCTAAAGCTTAAAGTCATAAATGGGGACAATGTGTCCCAAAACACTCCGAATTTCACAACCAAACATTCTAAAAAGTCCCAAAAGCAGAAATAGACACAGGTAAAGCAGTTATTATGGAATTAGGGCGCTAACGCTCAAAATGACCGATCGGGTCGTTACATTTATCACCAAGTATAGAACATATTGTTATAACGTAATGCCCTTCGGGCGAAAAAACGCAGGAGCTACCTACCAGCACCTAGTAAATAAAATGTTCGAAGAACAAATAGATAAATCAATGGAAGTATACATTGATGACATACAGTTAAGTCCCTGCGCAGAGGATCATTTGACACATTTGTAGGAAACATTCATGATACTGAGAAAATACAACATGATGCTCAACCCCGAGAAATGTGCTTTCGGGGTCAGTTCGAACAAGTTACTTGGAGTTGTGGTATCGAATCGGGGAATAGAGATCAACCCTGATAAAATAAAGGCTATCGAAGACATCACTGTCGTGGACGGCGTTAAATCCGTACAAAGGTGGCAGGGCGAATAGTTGCCTTAGGCGGATTCATCTCGAGATCGTCTGATCAGAGCCATAAATTCTTCTCTCTACTAAAAAAGAAGAACGATTTCTCCTGGACCCCAGAATGCCAACAAGCATTAGAAGAATTGAAACGATACCTCTTGAGCCCACCATTGCTTCATACACAAAAGGCAGATTGAAAACTCGACTTGTACTTGGCGGTCTCAGTAATCACGGTAAGCGGTGTCCTAGTTAGAAAAGAGCAAGGTACAAAATTTCCTATTTATTACATAAGTTGAACTCTAGGAGAAGCAGAAACTAGATATCCACACTTAGAGAAATTGGAACTTGCTCTAAGAAGCGCCTCTAGGAAGCTAAAACCATATTTTCAATGTCACCCCATATGTGTATTAACCACTTATCTGCTTCGGAATATTTTGCATAAGCTTGAACTGTCGGGCCGATTGGCCAAATGAGCCATCGAATACAGTGGGTACGATATCGAATTTCAACCCTGAACGACCATCAAGTCTTAAATTTTAGCAGACTTCATGGCCGATTTCACGCCAACCCTCGTACCCAAAGTTGAAAACAAACTTTTGTTAAAATCGGGTACATCATCCGGGGTGTGGACCCTTTTCACAGATGGCGCTTCAAATGTGAATGGGTCTGGTCTGGGCATCATTTTGAAGCCACCCACGGGCGATACTATTAGAAAATCCATCGAAACTTCTAAGTTAACTAACAATGAGACCGAGTACGAAGCCATGATTACAGGTCTCAAAATAGCTAAAAGCTTGGGAGAGGAAGTCATCGAAGCCAAATGCGATACCTTGCTGGTGGTAAACCAAGTAAAAAAAACCTTTGAGGTTTTAGAGGATAAAATGAAAAGGTATTTGGAAAAGCTGCAGGTGACTTTACACAATTTTAAAGAATGGACTTTGTAGCATGTACCTCAAGAGCAGAACAATGAAACTGATGCCCTTGCTAATTTGGGATCATCAATCAAAGATAACAAAATCGGCTCGGGGACTGTTGTTCAACTCTCAAAATATGTAATCGAGGAAGGTCACGCTGAGATAAACACTACAAGTTTAACTTGAGACAGAAGGAATAAATACATTGAGTATTTGAAAACGGAAAGCTCCCATCAGATCCTTAAAGATCGAGGGCTCTACGAACAAAAGTTGCTCAATTCACATTGGCTGAAGATGGAATATTGTACAGAAGGATGTTCGACGGACCATTGCCAGTATGTTTGGGACCAGGGGACACCGACTACGTCATATGAGAAGTTCATGAAGGTACTTGTAGGAACAACTCCGGTGCCGAATCACTAGTTCATAAATCATCAGAGCAGGACATTATTGAGATAGTATGGAAAAAGACACTAAAAAGTTATTTCGAAAATGTGATAAGTGTCAAAGGTACGCGCCAATTATTCACTAGCCCTGAGAACAACTTCATTCTATCCTGTCCCCATGGCCATTTATGAAATAGGGTATAGATATCGTCGTCTCTCTGCCATCAGCCTCAGGTAACACTAAATTTATTTTATTTATGACTGACTATTTTTCTAAATGGGTTGAAGCACATGCCTTCGAGAAAGTCAGAGAAAAAGAAGTTATAGACTTCATCTGGGATCACATCATATGTCGATTCGGGATACCTGTCGAGATTGTGTGTGACAATGGAAAGCAATTCATTGGCAACAAGGTAACGAGGTTTCTTGATGATCACAAAATAAAGAGAATCTTATCGACACCATATCATCCCAGCAGAAATGGGCAAGCCGAATCGACAAACAAAACAATCATTCAGAATCTGAAGAAAAGGTTGAACGACGCCAAGGGAAAATTGAGAGAGATTCTACCCGATGTCCTTTGGGCATATCTAATAACATGAAAGTCTAGTACGGGGACAATACCGTTCTCATTAGTATATGGCTCCAAAGCCTTGATACCAGTCGAAGTCGAGGAACCCAGTGCCAGAATACAACAGAATAATCAAATCATGAGGCTATTAATACTAGCCTCAAACTATTCGATGAAAAATGAGAAGCAGCCCTCATCTGAATGAACGCACAAAAACAATGAATCTAAATGTATTATAATCGGAGGACCAACCTTCACCACTTCAGAATCGGGGACTTGGTCCTGCGAAAAGTCACCTTTAACACTCGAGACCCTAATGAAAGAAAACTCGACCCTAATTGGCTAGGAGACCCTATCAAGTCCTCGATATTGTTGGAAAGAGATCTTACAAGCTAGGCCTGATAGCGAACAACTACCAAACAATTGGAACATCTCACTCCTCAAGCGATATTACTATTAAGGTATGACTTTCTCCTTTTTCATTTACATTTTACGCTAACTTTTTTTTAGGTGTTTGAGCAAAAATATCGGAGTTATCATCAAGCAGGAAGATATTAGGACCCAAAAGCATGCGTTGCACTCTTTTTCGCTTCAATCAGTTTTTGTACTAAATAGGTTTTTCCGGCAAGGTTTTTAACGAGGCAACCATTCTTCGTACTGACATGGAGTATCCGAGGTCTCCTTACATTAAACCTCGAATAATGTGGGGGAATCACCCTCGGATAATTTATTTTCAAGGAAAAATACTTCATGTCAGAAGGGACACGATAGGAAAACCTTGTAATGGGCCAAACAGTCGAATGAACTATGTTCGTATAGATTAGTCGATCCCAAATGGCAAAACATGTACGCATGTATGAACTAATCAAAGACGTATTTTTCCTTATCAAGTATCTGGTGCTTCAACAAAAAATTTCTACTTTACAAGTTCCATTCTTATGATTTTTTATAAAAAATGGCTCAAGGGCCGAATTAAAATTACCCCTTGAACTACCAACCCCCTGCTCGGGGAATGCCATAAAAAATCAACATGTTCGAATTATCTAAACTCGAAACCATAAGACCTCAAAGAGGCATCCATCGATTTAAAGGCTAAGGCCATCATTCTCGGGGACTAACAATTCGAACATGTTTGAAGTGTTATCGGGAAATAAGCCCAAGAGGCATACCCAAAGGTTACGTCCAAATTAACGCGGCTCGGAGATGTCCGAAACTCAAAAAAAAAACAATCCTTTGAATTCATTGAAAACCAGTTTAAGAAGGCTACCCTCGAAAAAATAACCAAAGTGCTTCGATAATATCATCCCTCGAAAAGCCTTAAGAGGTATCAAATTGTTAAATACAAATTTGTGCTAAGGCAAAAGGTAAAGGGGTTTCGATCAATATCAAACACTCAGAAAACCCAATGGGTAAAAAATACATGCTAAGGCATAAATAATTTGTATAGTGTCTTTAAGCCGAAAAAGGGAAAAAAGACATTCTTTTACAGCCATATCGGCCCGATTCAAAGAGCACAAGGGACAATACACTTTGAGTTCGAGAACATGTTCTCACTCGATTCGAACCTAAGGGTTACACTATCTCGAGTTCAAATTAAAATCTACTCGACTACAGATCAAAGATCCATTATTATCCAATACAAACCTAAGGGTTTTATTGCTTCGAGTTCAAGTTTTACTCGAACTTGACTATAAAAGCAGCATTACTATGACTTCAATTAAGTCACCCAATACCAAAGTCTCAAACATATTGTTCAAGGTATAAAAGTGTGCTAAAATTTTACAAGGCACAAATCAAGTTTGAAGGCAAAATTTGAGAAGGAATTCAAAGGGAAAATTTCTTTATATATATATATGTTTGAACAAATATATGTACAAAAGACCGACAAAGGTATTACAAAAGAAAAAGGAAAACTAAAATCCTAACTATGCTGGGGGTTGACTTCTTCTTCATGCCCCTCGCCATTATCGGACCTGCCTTCATCGTCATCATCATCATCAGAGGAAGAAAGCAGCTTGGCATCACCTTCAAGCACCTTTGCCTGTGTTATCTCCTCCGTGAGATGAAAACCTCGAGCATTGGTTTCCTTGAGGGTCTTCCATTGATATTGGTGCTTGGCAAGGTTGGCAGTCCACTGAACTCGGTCAAGAGCCTCCCTTAGTTTTGCTTGGGCGGTCTCGACATCGTCTAGATACATGGCCACTGATTTACCGGCCATAGTCTTTGCCTTTTCGGTCTTAGTTTGGGCCTTAACAAGCTCGACCTCGAGCTCCTCGATCGTTTTGGCATAAGCCGAGCTCTTCTCCTTAGCACTTCGAAGTTGAACTTCGGTCGATGACAGTTGGGCCAAGGCAGCCTCCTTCTCCGCTGCAAGGTGATCTATGCCTTCTTTCCACTGATGGCAATCAAATTTAACTTGATCGACTTCCCCCGGAACAACTTGATCTTCTCAACGTTTTGCTGCAACTGAGACATAGAAACTTTAGCCTCCACCCTTGGATCAAGTCTGTAGTTTTTCAAAAGGACAGTTACCTTCTCGTTCAGCTCGACCTCCTCCTTACGATCCTTGGCCAAATCTGCTCGAAGGTCCCTGAGCTATTCATCCTTTTGCCCACAAAGGAGCTTGATAGTGTTTCTCTCCTCCAAAGTCTTATAGAGCTCGGCCTCACACTGGCTCAGATCGGTCCGAGAGATGGAAAAATCCTATATGCGAAGAAAATAAGTTCAACTGAAGGAAGGAAAGGAAAAGAGAACTACAATAATTAATACTTAATCGAGCTAGAAGACGGTCGGCCTATTCAAATAGGGTGGATGTATCGTTAAGTTCAGAGGCATCATTGACCCCATGATCGAAGGGTGAAGGCATCCACATGATCGAAGTGGAAGAATATTGGGACCCAGAGGGGTCAATTGGGTTGATCACAGAAAGTGATGACCCAAAGAAGCCAACAGTCACTCTCAATCCTATCATAGTCTAGATCTAGCCATCTGGGGATGTTGAGGTAGCTGCGTCAGTACCTTTTGAGTTTGAAGCGGCACCACCTGCAAATGCACATGTGCCGCTTGAGGTCGAAGTTATGCCAACTGCTAATGCGCCTGCACCATTTGAGATTGTAGTCATGCCATCTCCTATGAAACATGTTATGTTCAAGTAAAGATAGCGACACTAATTACAGTGGTGGTGTCAACTACGCCACCTTCTCGCAACAATGCCATACCATGGGATTATGTCGCCGAGGCAAGAAGAAAGGGCAAAATCAAGATCGAAGAAGCCACTGCTGCACAGGGTACGACAAAGACCGGCGGGGTCTATACACCAGAACATTTGGCAGAATCAAAAAAACAGGCTTCCAACGGGCCACCCATTATCGAGACAGGCGCAGATGGTCGTAGGAGGAAGGTGCAGGCAAAAGAGTACTCGGTTATTGACCAAATGAACAAGACACCAACTCAGATATCTATTCTTTCCTTGATGCAAAATTTAGAGACACACAGATTTGCTTTGATGAAGGTACTCAATAAAGTATACGTGCCAAACAACATTACCAGCGGGGAGATGGCCAATATGGTAGGCTAGGTATTGGAGAGTCACAAGATTACTTTTCATGAGGACGAGCTGCTGCCTGAAGGGGTAGGTCATAACAAAGCCCTGCATATCACTGTTCAATGTGAAGACTACTTCATCACCAGGTTTCTTATCGATGGGGGATCCAGTCTCAATATATGTCCATTAACAACGCTCAAGAAATTATGCAAAAGGTTGTACGAGATAAGAGAAGGGTCAATGAGTGTGAAGGCTTTTGATGGTTCGCAGAGGTCCACCATCGGCGAGATCAGTCCTTGTTTGCAAATGAGGCCTACATGGTTCGAAGTTGAGTTCCAAGTGATAGACATATCGACGTCCTACAATCTACTACTAGGACGACCATGGATATATGTCGTTGAGGCCGTGGTGTCAACGCTGCATCAGGCAGTGAAATTTGAATGGAACCATAAAGAGGTAATCATCCACGGAGATGGGAGCAACCCTATTTACTGTTGCCAGACTATTTCAGTAGTTGAAGGTAGAAGGAAGATGGGTGGAGAGACTTACCACCACATTGAACGGGTCAATGCGATAGACAAGGACAAATGGTAGTATAACAAATTCGAGAGTATACGGAACTGCAGTGGATACGATCCTGGCAAAGGACTCGGTAAAAATCTCCAAGGAATCTCCAAACCTATAAAGATCAAGGGCCATGGAACCACCTTCGGTTTGGGATATGAATATAGTCGGCAATAATACAACGACTGCTCGCCACCATGGCGCGGTCCCTATTACCCGTTGGAGCAGCCAATACCACATCTTAAACAAACATTTCAGCAGACCAATGTTATATGGGGGTCATAGGAAGAAGAAGCACTGGCAGCAGTAAAGAACTTATTTCTGGAAGACGATGACATGGACTGTTGTGTCATTTTTGACGAGGAGGGGGCGGAAGGCCCTTCCATCCAGGCCGTGAGTAGAGCATCTCTCAATAATTGGACTATTAGGACAGCCAGGTCCCGACGAGCCTCGGGATAGCAAGTCTAAACAAGCAACATTCATTGTCTTTCACTAAATGATTTTCCTTTCCGCATTTTTCATTTCTGCAATAAGAGCTTTAATGTTTAAAATGTTTGTTCAAATTATCAAAATCACTTTTTATGTTCTTATGAATCAATATTTATTTTTACAATTTTCTCTCATTACTTTATCTATACAGCATTACTATTACTTTTCTTGATGAACCGATGATTGTGACATGCTACGAGACAACGCAACAAACAAACATTGATTCAGAAGAAGAAGATGATATCCCTCACGAGATCATCAAAGAAGTCAAGAGTTTTGAAAACAGACCTAAGTCCAACCTAGACGAGACCAAAATTGTCAACTTAGGAGATTCAGAAAATGTCAAGGAAACTCGCATCAGCATTCATTTATCACCATCAGAGAAGAAGGAATGCACAGATTTCTTCAAGGAGTATGCGAACATATTGTCATGGTCATACGATGACATGAATGGGCTTAGTGCGTCCATTGTTGCTCACAATTACCAACCAACCCAATGTGTCCACCGGTAAAGCAAAAGGTCAGAAAATTCAAACCTGACATGAGTTTTAAAATCAAGGAAGAAGTTACCAAGCAAATCAACGCTAAGGTTCTTAGGGTAATGGAGTACCCAACATGGTTAGCTAACATCGTTCCAGTGCCAAAGAATTATGGGAAGGTCAGAGTCGGTGTCGACTACCAGGATATCAACCGGGCCAGTCCGAAAGATGACTTCCCTTTGCAGAACATACATATCCTGATTGAAAATTGCGCCAAGCATGAACTATACTCATTCGTGGATTGCTGCACTAGTTACCATCAGATCTGGATGGATGAGGAAGATGCTGAGAAAACGGCTTTCACATATACTCTTCAGACACCGGGGGCACCTCCAGCCCAGCCGGTTGCACCTGCTCAGTATAATGCGGTTCCAGTCATGCCTGGTGATGAGCAACATAGATTGGGGAGGTTTGGTAGATTTCACCCTCCGACTTTCAACGGTGCAGAGGGCGAGGATGCCTAGGGTTTCTTGGATAAGTGTCAAAGGATTCTTCGTACAACGGGTATCCTGGAGACCAGTGAGGTCCGGTTCACTACCTTTTAGTTCTTGGGAGTTGCCTTTACTTAGTGGTAGGCTTTTGAAAGGCGTAGTTCTGTTGGTGCAGCGCCCCTTACCTGGAATCAGTTTTCCGCTTCCTTTCTCGAGAAATATGTGCCACAGTCCCGTATCGAGGAGTTGCGTAGGAAGTTCGAGAAATTGCATCAGGAAGATATGACTATGACGCAGTATGAGATGAGATTTTAAGAGCTATCACATCATGTTGTTTGGTTAGTTCCTACAGACAGGGAGAGGATCAGGAGGTTCGTGGATGGCCTCGCAAATCAGCTTCGGATTCGTATGACCAGAGAGAGGGTGTTTGGTGCCACATTTGAGGTTGTGGTTGACATTTCTTTAGAAAAATAGTCAAATCAATGCCAGGATCTAGTTAGAGGGAGGCCAGGAGGCCTCAAGGATATGGTAGTTGTAGTGGTGTTCCTTCTGGAGGTCAATTTTAGCACGACAGAGGCCGTCCATTTAGCAATGCTAAGTCATCCCATCCAGGTCACCTTGGTGGATCATGTGGTCATGGTCCTCACAGTTCTCGTAAGGGCCATTCTTCTCTCAGTTCCCTTCCAGCTCAGAGTTTGACTCATGCACCATCAGCTCAGGGCTCATCTTGCCTGGTTCTTCTAGTGGGTATCCCGGTGCTTGGGGATCCCTTCAGTCCCCACCTCCATTTGTCGGGAGAGGTTTCTTTGAGTGAGGAGATTTGGGTCATATCAAGAGATTCTCTCCCCGCATTACGGGAGGTTCATCCCAGCATAGGAGTCAGACTTCAGCTTCAGCCCCAATTACATCACCACCCCCCAATCAGCTAAGGGTGGGCTTAGGCAGTTATAGGTCGCCCTAGAGGGGGAGGCCAATCTGGTTGTGGTCAGGCCCATTTTATGCACTTCCAGCCAAACCAGATTCAATGGCTTCAAATAGCATGATTATAGGTATTGTTTAAGTCTGTCACTGAGATTCCTTAGTCTTATTTAATCCTCGTTCCACATATTCGTATGTTTCATCTTATTGTGCTCATTTTCTAGATATGCCACGTGAGTCTTTAGTTACATTTGTTCATGTGTCTACTCCTGTGGGAGATACTATTGTTGTGGATTGTGAGTATCGGTCATGTGTGGTATCTATTGGGGTCTGCAGATCCGAGCGGATTTGTTATTAGTTAGTATGGTTGACTTCGATGTGATATTAGGAATGGATTGGTTATCTCCATGTCATGTTGTTCTAGATTGTCACGCTAAGACCGTGACCTTAGCGATGCCGGGATTTTCGAGGGTTGAGTGGAGTGGTTCCATAAATTATGTGCCTAGTAGGGTGATTTCATACATGAAGGCTCAGCATATAGTTGAGAAACATTGCCTATCTTATTTGGATTTTGTGAGGGATGTCAGTGCAAAGACTCCCACTATTGATTGTTCTTGTAGTCCATGATTTTCTGGATGTGTTTCTTGCAGACTTGTCGAGCATGCCGCCTGACAGGGACATTGACTTTGGTATTGATTTGGTGTCGGACCCTCATCCTATCTCCATTCCACCGTATCGTAAGGCACCGGCGGAGTTGAAGGAAATGAAAGAGCAGCTTCAAGAACTCCTAGATAAGGGGTTAATTTGACATAGTGTGTCACTTGGGGTGCACCGGATTTATTTGTGAAGAAGAAGGATTGTTCCATGAGTATGTGTATTAATTACAAGTAGTTAAACAAGGTCACAGTCAAGAACAAGTATCATTTGCCTCATATTGATGATTTGTTTGACTAGCTTCAGAGAGCGAGGGTGTTCTCTAAAGTTGGTTTGAGGTCTGGGTATCATCAGCTGAAGATTCGGGATTCAGATATTCCTAAGACAACTTTTAGGACCCGTTATGGCTCTTATGAGTTCTTGGCGATGTCTTTTGGACTGACCAATGCCCTAACAACGTTCATGCATTTGATGAACAGTGTATTCTAGCCATATTTGGATTCATTCGTGATTGTGTTCATTGATGACATCCTGGTGTACTCTCGTAGCCAGGAGGAGCATGCTCACCATTTGAGCATTGTATTACGGAGATTGGGGGAGGAGAAGCTTTATGCAAAGTTCTTCAAGTGTGAGTTTTGGCTTGGCTCGGTAGCATTCTTGGAGCACGTGGTCTCCAGTGAGGGGATTGAGGTGTATTCGAAGTAGGTAGAGACATTGCAGAGTTGGCCTAGACTGTCCTCAGCTCCGGAGATTAGGAGATCCTTGGTCTGGCGGGATATTACCCTCGCTTTGTGGAGGGATTTTCATCTATTGCTTCGCCCTTGAACAGATTGACCCAGAAAGGTGCTCCATTTAGGTGGTCAGACGAGTGTAAGGAGAGCTTTCAGAAGCTCAAGACTGCTTTGACCACAACTCCAATGTTAGTTTCGCCATCACCTTCAGGTTCTTATACCGTGTATTGTGATACCTCGGGGATAGGCATTGGTTGTGTTTTGATGCAGGAGTGTAAGGTGATTGTCTATTCCTCGCGCCAATTGAAGAACCATGAGAAGAATTATCCGGTGCATGATCTTGAGTTAGCATCCATTGTTCACGCCTTAAAGATTTGGCGTCGTTATTTGTATGGAATCTATTGTGAGATTTATACTGATCACCGGAGTCTGTAACATCTGATTAAGCAGAAGGATCTAAATATCAATCAACGGATATGGTTGGAGCTTCTTAAGGACTATGATATCACTATTCTATGCCATCCGAGGAAGGCCAATGTGGTGGATGATGCTTTGAGTCATCGAGCAGAGAGTTTGGGGAGTTTAGCTTATCTCCCAACAGCAGAGAGACCTTTAGCATTGGATGTTCATGCCTTAGCGGGCCAGCATATGAGATTGGATATTTCGGAGCCTAGTCGGATATTGGCTTGCATAGCCTCCAGGTCTTCTTTTATGTACGTATCAGGGAGCGCCAGTATGATGACTCACAGATGTTTTATACGTCAATACCACACAAGAGGGGGGGTGATTTGTGTGGTGTCCAATTCTCGAGTGTAGTCTCTATAGAAGAATCGGGTTCTTCTAGGTGTTCCAACTTCTACATTTTGCGGAAAAGTAATTACATAAATAAAAGAACACAACAATGTTACGTGGAAAACACCTGGCTCAAAAGGTAAAAAAACCACGACCTACTTCCCAGTAGGATTTTCCCAAACTCTTCACTATGACAATGATCCAAACAACATTTATAAAATAAACTCTTTTGGATCTTGAGGGGTGCCTAACACCTTCCCCTTGGGATAACTTCAAGCTCTTACCCTATCTCTGGTTGTCGAATCGTAATTATAAATGAAACCCACTAGGTGCCCTAACTCACCTCAAAATCGTTAGGTGGCGACTCTTCAAAGATGCAAAAACCCTTTTCCCAAAAGCAACGAGTTGTCCTAACCCAATGTAATAAACCCCTTTTTAACCGGCCCCGAAAGGAGTTGGGAGAAAAAAGGAGCGCGACATGTGTGACTATAAATATTTCAATAAGTGTATAGTGATGAGCACGTACCTTGTCAGTCAGATGAACAAACGATGATGAACCAGGTTCATCGTGTTACAGTCTCTAGTTTTGGCCTCAATTTACAAAAATAGAAAAACATCATTAGCAACCAAAGAGTCATATTAACACATGGCAAGAGAGTATGGCATTAAAGACATGAAACTAAGCAATGATTAATCTTGTTAGTTACCTATTTCCGTGTTTCTAGCCAATTTTGTTTTTTTCATTTTATAAAAAAATTAATTTTTGTTTTTCAATTAGGTGATCTTAGTCATCCCTAATTCTAACTTGTTTCTCTCAAAATTCTCCCTGCATAGTGCTTTAGTAAAGATATCTCCAATTTATTTGTCAGTAGCACAGAATTCGATTGAGATCATTCCATTTTAATAATTATCCCTTAGGAAATGGTGTCTGACATCTATGTGCTTGGTTCTCTTATGATGAACCGGGTTCTTCTTCATACTAATGTCACTAGTATTGTCACAGAAAATAGGAATACATCCAACCTCTATACCAAAATCCATGAGTTGTTGCTTGATCCATAGCAACTGAGCACAGCATGAGGCTGCAGCCACATATTCAGCCTCAGCAGTAGACAAGGCTACTGAGTTTTGTTTCTTGGTGGCCTAAGACACAAGGCAAGAGCCCAAAAAGTGAGCCATGCTTGAAGTAATTTTCCTGTCAGCCAGGAAACCTGCATAATCTGCATCAGCATATCTCACAAGGTCGAAATTACTACCTTTAGTATACCAAAGGCATAAGTCAGTGGCGCCTTTCAAATATCTCACAATTCTCTTCACTACAGTTAGATGGGACTCCTTTGGATTTGCCTGAAATCTAGCACACAGACCTACACTGAACACAATGTCAGGTCTGCTAGCAGTGAGATATAATAAAGACCAATCATCCCTCTGTACAACTTTTGATCAACAGATGAACCAGGTTCATCCACATCTAATTTTGTAGCTGTGGCAATGGGGGTGTCTATTTCTTTTGAGTCTTCTATTTTAAATCTTTTGAGAAATTCTTTCACATATTTTTGTTGATGGATGATTGTTCAGTTTTGGTTTTTCTAAATTTGCAAGCCTAAAAAGAAGTTTAGCTCATGTATCATACTCATCTCAAACTCACTCCCTATAGGATAGGCAAATTCCTTACTCAATTTTTCAGAAGTTGCCCCAAATATGATATCATCTACATAGATTTGCACTACCATGATATCCTTACCTTTTTCCTTTAAGAACAAGGTGCTATCAATTTTACCTCGTTTGTAGTCATGTTCTAACAGGAATTTAGATAGTCGCTCATACCATGCTCTTGGTGATTGCTTGAGTCCATACAAAGCCTTGTCAAGTTTATACACATAGTCAGGTGTCTCCTTGTTTTCAAATCCTGGAGGTTGTTTGAAAAATATTTCTTCCTTTAGGTAGCCATTGAGGAAAGGACTTTTTACATCCATCTGATGGAGAATGAATTCCATGTGGGCAGCAAATGCTATAGGAAGTCTGATTGCCTCCAGTCTTGCCATAGGAGCAAATGTCTCATCATAGTCAATTCACTCTTCTTGAATATATCCTTGGACAACCAGTCTAGCCTTGTTTCTTGTAACTGTTCCATCTTCATCGAGTTTGCTCCTAAAGACCCACTTTGTGCCAATCACTGATCTATCTACTGGTCTGGGTACCAAGTGCCAAACTTGACTTCTTTCAAATTGATTTAGCTCTTCTTGCATGGCATTTACCCAGTCAGCATCCTGTAAGGCTTCAACAATATTCTTTGGTTCGATCAAAGATAGAAAGGTATCAAATGCACACGGATTTTTCAAGGAGGATCTGGTTTTGATTAATGACGTCAAATCTGTTATGATGTTCTCAAGGGGGTGAAAATTTTGATGTTTGTGTGGTCTGAGCACCAATTGTTCACGGCTTGATGATCCCATGGTGTCTTGTTGTTGTGGAACATGATCTGGGCTAAGTTCCAGTGTAGTTTGCTGTTGAGTTCCCCATATCATGTTGCTTGGGTTAGTTGGACCTGGTCCATCACCAGTTCCATCTTCCATATTTGCTCCAGTTTGTTCACTACTTCTGACCAGTCCAAGCTCCTCATCTTCTGGTTCTTTTCTTTCAGAGAGAGTGTTAGTTTCATCAAAAACAACATGCATACTTTCTTCTACACACATAGTTCTTTTATTATATACTTTATAAGCTTTGCTATGTGATGAATATCCCAAGAATACTCCCTCATCACTTCTGGGATCAAATTTACCTATGGAGTCTTTGACGTTGTTGTACACAAAGAACTTGCATCCAAAAGACCTAAGGTGGGATATGTTGGGCTTTCTCCCTTTACGTAATTCATAAGGAGTTTCCTCTACAAATGGTCTGGTCATGCATCTATTTATTATGTAGCATGCAGTGTTTATTGCTTCTGCCCAGAAGCTATGGGGTAGTTTGCTAGAAAGAAGCATGGTTCTAGCCATATCATCAAGAGTTCTGTTCTTTTTTTGCAACAACCCCATTTTGTTATGGGGTTCTAGGGGCAGAGAAGTTGTGATTTATGCCATGTCCATCACAGAATTCAACAAACTTTGCATTTTCAAATTCAGTACCATGATCATATCTTATTGATGCTAGTTGATTTCATAACTGATTTTGAGTTTTTCTAACAAATTAAGTAAACATATCAAATGCTTCATCTTTAGATGTCAGAAACAAGGTCCAAGTTAACCTTGAGTAATCATCAACTAGCACCATTATATATTTCTTACCACCTCTGCTCAGAGTTCTCATAGGACCACATAGATCTATATGAATCAGTTCCAACGTCCTGGTGGTACTAACCATTTTCTTTCTTTTGAATGAGGATCTTACCTGTTTCCCCCTTGCACATGCCTCAAAAACTTTGTCTTCCTTGAACTTAATGTTAGGAAGCCCTACCACTAAGTCCTTGGAGACTAATTTTTTAAGCTGATTTAGACTATCATGACCAAGTCTTTTGTCCCAAAGGAGGGGATCACTATCCAGCACACTTAAGCAAGTGAGTTCATTTCTGATAGTGTGGACAGGTATATGAAATAGATGTTATTCACTCTTTTTCCCTGCAAAACAATCTTGTCAGTAAGAAAGTTAATCACAAAACATTTTGTGGAAGTGAATGCAACCAGGTTACCTCTGTCACACAATTGTGACACAGTGATCAGGATATATTTCAAGACATCTATCAAGTACACATTTTCAATGGAATGTGTGTCATACTTACCTACCTTACCAACCCCAATAATTTCACCTTTATTTCAATTTCCAAAGGAGACATTTCCTCCTTTGAGGTTTTCAAATGAAAGGAACCGTTCCTTGTTCCTTGTCATATGTTTTGAGCAGTCGCTGTCTAAGTACTAAATTTTGCTGCTTCCTCTCACTTGAACCTAAACAAGAAATCAAGGGTTATTATTAGGGACCCAAACTACTTTGGGTCCTTTCCTATGAGAGAAAGGATGAATCAAGTTTTTTCTGGCCCAATTTGGTAACCAGTTTATCTTTGGTACAAAACTTTCATTTCTTCGACTTGCCTGCTCTTTTGCAATACATTCAATTTTGTAGTGGCCAATATTACCACAGTGGGTGCAAATTTTATTCTCTGAAAGAGTTAGATACTTGCTTTTAGGATACCATTTGGGCATTTGACTCCCAACGCCAAGTCCTCTTCTGTTGCTACTATGATTTTCTTGAAGCCATGTCAAGGCATCAGAGGATTTATTCCATTTGCAAGTTCGATCTAATTCATGTTTGACTTTACCAAGTTCTTATTTTAGTACCCTTATCTGTTCATCCTTAGTGTACATCTTATCCTTTAGTTTTCCCACATTTTCTTCTAACATGATTTGAGAATAATCAACAGTTTTTTTGCTAGTTCCTAGTTTCAGTTTTAAATTTTCTGATTTTAGCTCTAGGATCTTAGTTTCAAGTGGATGAACCTGGTTCTTCAAGGTAGTGTTTTCCTTTTCAGATTCACTTACTCTGAATTCCAGGTTCTTGCACTTTGCTTTTAACATTACACACTCTTTAGACAGTTGTTCTTTCTCTTTGTTTGTTTCTTCAGAATCATCCATGAAATCAAGTAGCAACTCAGAGAGTTTTTCTTTGGATAGGAACTTTATCTTATTTTTGAGATGGTATATACTTACCTATGGTTCTTCATATGATTCCTTATCTGATTCACAAATTGTCATGAGTGCTTGTTCTTCATTCTCACCATCTTTTGATTCTTCATATGAGCTTTCCCCCCAAGCAGTAACCATAGCTTTTGTTGTGGTTTTCTTGGGTTGTACCAGTTCCTTTTTCCTGTTCCTTCATTCGAATCTCTCCCTTTTCCATTCTACTTCCCACTGAGGACAGTTCTTGATGTGGTGGTCAGTATTTCCACATTTGTAGCATCCTTCGTTGGTTGGGCTTTCTGGAGCTTTTGCTTTGTTGTAGTTTCCACCTCTTGAGATGCCCTTTTTACTTATGAGGATGTTTTTGAATTCCTTAGTGATCATGGCCATCTCATCTTCCTCCAGATCTGATCCTTCAATGATTCTCAATGCTAAACTTCTTTCATTCTTAGGAGCATCCTCTTTTATTGTCTATCTTTTAAGTTCGTAGGCAGTGAGGTTTCCAATTAGCTCGTCCAACCTGAGGGTTGCCATGTTTTTGGATTCCTGAATAGCAGTGATTTTGCTTTCCCAGGAAATTGGTAAGACCCTTGTCAGGATCTTCTCCACCCTGTCCTCTTCAAGAATGATTCTTCCTAGAGACTTGAGTTCATTTGTTAGTGTTGTAAACCTCATGTACATCTCTTGGATTGTCTCACCTTCTTTCATAGTGAAGTTTTCATACTTGGAGTATAGTAGAGTACCTCTTGATCTTTTCACTTGAGGTGTTCCTTCGTGGGCTACTTGCAAGGTATCCCAACTTTCTTTGGCAATGGTGCAGCTTTGAATCCTACTATACTCGTCTGGACCAAGTCCATAAACTAGCCACTTTTTGGCCTTAACATGTTTCTCCCAATTCTTCAAATCCTCAGCAGTGCAGTCAACTCTAGTCTTTGACACATCTACTCCTTCAGCAGTCTTCATCATGGTGGCTAAAGGACATTCAGTGACTATGTCCCAGAGTTCATAGTCTTCTCCAATCAAGTGACCCTTCATCCTGTTCTTCCACCATGAGTAATACTGGCCATTGAAAAGTGGTGGCCTTGCAATTGATTGTCCTTCCCAATTTCTAGGTGGTGCACTCATTATGATCTTTTTCCAATGTGTTAGCCTCTTCAAGGATAACCTTCTTTGATACCAATTAATGTTTTATATGTCAACACCACACAAGAGGGGGGGGGAGGGGTGATTTGTGTGGCGTCCAATTTTCGAGTGCAGTCCCTAAGAAGAACCAGGTTCTTTTAGGTGTTCCAACTTCTGCAGTTTGCAAAAAAGTAATTGCAGAAATAAAAGAACACAATAATTTTACGTGGAAAACACCTGGCTCAAAAGGTTAAAAAACCACGACCGACTTCCCAGTAGGATTTTCCCAAACTCTTTACTATGAAATTGAGCCAAACAACATTTACAAAATAAACTCTTTTGTAAACCTAAGGACTAACTCTAATCCCTTTGTGGCAAACTAGCCTCTAGCTAATTGCGGCAAATTTCAAGTTAACTCTAACTTGAATACTGTGTACCTATTACAATTGCTTCTAGATAAAGCTGAAAGATACAATTTGTAATCACCTACTACAAACAACTAGACTCAAAAGACAACAGATGGAAGTGGTTCTTCGAGCTGGTTCAAGTAGCTTTTGAGTCGCACAAGAATTCTTCACATGAACTGCTTGCAAAATTGCTTTGGTAATTTTTCTTTCAATTCTTGTTTCACTTCTGTGTATGTGCGTAACATTTCAGCAGGAATACTTCGACAATTTATAGAATCAGTAGTTGAGATGTTGTTGTACAATTCTGATGCAACTCTTCATTGGTGGAAGAGTTTGAGTCTATATCAACTTCCTTGATCTTCCTTTATCTTGATTCTGTCCTACCTGAATACGAAGTCCATCTCCCTATCAATTTTTCAACCTTTTCACTTAGGAGATAACCCCTTAATTCATAGATGATGTTTATCTCCTGCGCATGGACTCTTCTCGTGCCATCTAGTCTGTTTGTCCGTGTATGCCCTAATGGACCTAGTTCAACTGTGTTGACATTTGTCATTCTTCAAAACCATGCAGTGACTTGATTCAACACCCACACTTGCTCGTTCTTCGGGACAGGGTCTGGCGAGGTGATGTTAGGGATGTGACTATTGGTGACGACGGTGTGATGAGGATGCATGGCTGATATGTCTGCCTAATGTAGATGGTCTTCGGGAGTTGACTCTTGAATAGGACCATAGCTTGTGGTATTCCATCCATCCATCCGAGTGTCGCGAAGATGTACTGGGATTTGAGACACCACTACTGGTGGAGGCAGATGAAGAAGGATATCGTTGGATTTGTAGCTCGGTGTCTCAACTTTCAGCAGGTTAAGTATGATCATCAAAAGACAGGTGGCTTGCTTCATAAGGTTAGATATTTCGGAGTGGAAGTGGGAGTGGATCACCATGGACTTTGTAGTTGGGCTCCAACGAACTTCGAGGAAGTTAAATGCTATATGGGTTATTGTGGATCGGCTGACCAAGTCCGCGCACTTCATTCATGTTGGTACTACTTACACTTTGGAGCGGTTATATGAGATATATATTTGAGAGATTATTCGTCTACATGGTGTCCCAGTTGCCATCATTTCTTATAGGGGCACTTAGTTCACATTGCAGTTTTGGAGGGCCGTGCAGCGGGAGTTGGGTACTCAGGTTTAGTTTAGCACAGCTATTAGCCCTCAGACTGATGTTCAGTCCAAGAACATTATTAAGATACTAGAGGACATGTTGCGCGCTTGTGTTATTGATCATGGGGGTTCATGGGACCATTTTCTTCCACTCGCAGAGTTTGTATTTAATAATAGTTATCGGTCGAGTATTCAGATGGCTCCATACGAGGCTTTATATGGGAGGAGGTGTACATCTCCGGTTGGAAGGTTTGAGCCGGGTGAGGCTAGACTCTTGGATATAGATTTAGTGCAGGATGCTTTAGATAAGGTGAAATTGATTCAGAAGTGCCTTCGCACGGCGCAATCTAGGTGGAAGAGTTATGCAGAAAGGAAGGTTTGGGATGTATCTTACATTGTTTGAGAGAAGTTTTTGCTGTAAGTATCACCCATGAGAGGTGTTATGTGGTTTAGGAAGAGGGGCATGTTGACCCCCGGTTCATTGGGCCTTTTGAGGTGCTTCAGAGGATAGAGGAGACGGCTTATAAGCCATCCCTGCCACCCAGTTTGTCGAGTGTAAATCCGATATTTCATGTTTCCATGCTTCGAAAGTATGTTAGGGACCTGCACCATGTTTTGGACTTCAGCATTGTGCAATTGGAGGGTGATATGACTTATGATGTGGAGCCGGTGGCTATTTTGGATCGGCAGGTTTTAAGATTGAGGTCAAATGACATAAATTCAATAAAGGTGCAGTGGAGTAGGCAGCCTCTGGAGGAGGAAACCTGGGAGACCGAGCGGGAGATGCGGAGCAGACCGGTTGGGACTTCGGGTATGTTTCTAGATTCGTTCGAGGACGAACATTTGTTTAAGAGGGGGAGGATGTAACGACCCAGCCGGTCGTTCCGAGAGTTATTGCCTTGTTTCCCCTATTTCTACTTCTTTGTGAAATGTTTGTCCTTATAATGTTGCACCGGGTTGATTGGTTTGGGTTTTGGAGTGGAATGAGACACTTAGTCTTTTATTTGGGAGTTCAAGTTGGAAAAGTCAACCGGATGTTGACTTATGAGTAAACGGTCTCGGATTTGAATTTTTATGGTTCCGTTAGCTTCGTTAGGTGATTTTGGACTTAAGAGAACAATGTTTTTGGAGGTCCGTGGTAGAATTAGGCTTTAATTGGCAAAAATGGAAATTGGGCGATTTTCGATCAAGTTTAGAATTTGATATTGTTGGGATCAAACTAGGTTTGTTCTTGTTGTTTTTGATGTAGGGGAGAATTTTATATCGGGGTCAAAATGGAATTATGAAAGTTAGATAAGGTTTGTAAAGTCACGTGTGGTGTGTGTGCAAAATTTGAGGCTATTCAGACATGGTTTGGTTGGTTTCGGCGTTGTTTGTGTGATTGCAAAGTTTAGAAGTCCTTAGGCTTGAATCCGAGGTGATTTAGTGTTGTGTTATTGTTTTGCGCGATTCTTAGGTTCAACTATGTTCGACTGATGTTATGGGATGTGTTGGTATGGTTGGTTGAGGTCCCGAGGTCCTCGAGTGTGTTTCAGATGGGTTTAGCTGTTGAAAAAGTTGCTGATATTGCTGGTGTTGCGTTTCTAATGTCGGGGAGTGTGAACCGCAAAAAATTGGCACAGACCGCGGTAGGGTTTCGCAGAGGCGGCAGGATTTCACGGTCAGCAATGGAGGCTGGCGCAGACCGCGTAAGTTTGGTCGCGACCGCAGGAGATGGTGAACTTCGCTGCCGTGGTGGGAAATTCGTGGGGGCGGTGAAAGTTGGCGAACAACGTAGTGAGGATCTGATGGGTGCACTATAAATACGAGGTTTAGGGTTTTATTTCACATTTTGACATAAGGAGCTCAGTTTGTGGCGATTGTTTGACGGGTTTTCATGAAATTCATCGGGGTAAGTGATTCTAACTCAGATTTTGTTAATAAGCATGGATATATCACTGATTTCATCATATGATTAGTACTTTGGGGTTGAAATTTGGGGAAAATTGTAGAAACTTCATAAAATGGATTTTTGAGAGTTGAAAATTGGTATGGTTGGACTCGTGAGTGAATGGGTTTCCTTGTTTTGTAAATCTTATTGCATTTTGGGATGTGGGCTCGGGTGTCGAGTTTGACCGAATTCGGGATTTTTTGTCTAATTTGATAATTTTCATGTGGGGTTCATTCCTTACCGTATATTTTTTAGACAGATTCAGAGTGTTTAGTGGCCGAGTCGAGTGGAAAAAGGCATGGCAGAGTAATGTTTTGGCTGGATTGAGGTATGTAACGCTTCCAAACTTGGTTATGAGGGTTCGAAACCCCGAACTATGTGTTATGTAATTAGAATTAAAGTGACGCGCATGCCAAGTGGCGGGCTTGCACCGTGAGAATTCTGGCCTGGTTCATTCCAAGGCACCGCTTAGTGACTGTTTCTTGTTGTTATTCAGGATTCTAATGTGACTTAGTAAACATGCAACAAATCATGCTAGTTATTATGTTAAGGCTTCACGGCAATACTGTTGAGACCTGAGTGGGTTTCTTGCTGTCATCTCATTTGTTTCATTGATATTCTGTACTTAGTCTTATTCATGCATATCATATCATGTCTTAGTCTCGGTTGTTGTTATTTAGGACATCATATCATTGTTCCGGGACAGTTTTCATGGGATTGTGAGCATGTGTGTGTGAGACTGGAGAGTGATGACTGAGTGAGGCCGAGAGTCTAATTATGAGTGACAGTTATAGGATCGGGCTGCACGCCGCGGCAGTTATGTTGATGATTATGATAGCGCTTGGGCTATTGGAGCCTCTCCGGAGTCTGTAACACACCCCTAGTGAGCGCAATTGATACTATTAAGGGATGGATCTTCCTTGGACATGGATCTTGTCTGAAGTATTTATATCTGGAGATGTATCTTCTCCATAGGGTTGGACTGGCCTTTCTCATACTAAGTGACTACTGTCAGATATGTATATATTCCGGGATGGATCTTCTCTGGGTCATGCGAGCCATATAAAGTACTGAGTGGACGACCATTTGATAGTGGGAGCACATTGTGCATTTCATACAGTTGATGCATTGGTATGTCGAAGAAGTTGAGTTATATATTTGAAACTGTCAGATCTGCATTTATCTTATTACTTGAGTTGTCTATTTAACTGCAAACCTACCTACATTACTGTTAAATTCAGTTATAATTGTTGTGGTGGAGTTTGGCACTACCTGTCAGCCCACAGTTTGGGCTTGTTACTTACTGAGTTGGTGTACTCATGTTACCCTCTGCACCTTCTGTGCTTATCCATGTATCTCAGGCCACGGTAGCGGTAGTTGATCATTCCTGTTGCGGATCATCATTGGAGATAGAGAGGTAGCTCCCTCGCGATCGCAGCCCCGTCTTTCTCCTTCCTTATCTTCCTATTGTGTATTTAGACTATTTCGAGACAATGTTGTCTTACTAAATTTTGGCACTATGATAGTATTGGATCATGACTTAGTGACACCCGCCTTCCGGATTTTATTTCCCGCTTTTTTGGTTTAAACTTATCTCTTTTAATAAACTTTTAGTTTGAAAAAGGATATTATCTAATTTTTAATTAAATGTCGAATTGTTTGGGAGTGTGTCGGCATTCCTAGTTCTATGATTGGCGCCATCATGACCGGGTTGGTTTTGGGTAAAAGAGCTCGCTAACGAACCATTGAAAACTTAGGAGAGGTATATTATAAAAATAATAGGTATGAACTGTCAATAATAGCATCTTCTTAAAATGATAATTGGTTGAACTGGCTGTCCAAGAGGGAAGCCTAAGGCTAGACCAATGGGAGAATTCCATAATAGGCTAAAATTCCAAAGGTATTTGCACTAGTACACACTTTGAAGGAGAATATGTAATAATGAATAAAGTATTATGTGATGAATAACCTATCCAATGAAAGGTCTTCGAGTCTAGTTTCCAACGCTTCAAACCGTTCGTCATATGGACATTCCTACACAAAGTTATGGCCAAATTACCAAAGGCTGAAAACATGCGACACTGTGTCAAATATGCGATCGCATTTCATGTCGCAAGTTGATTCTGCGATCGCAGATACGTCGCAGACTGGGCCAGTGTAGCCCAGTTTTGGGCAGCTACTTTGCGATGCACTCTGCGGCCCGCATGTTTGTTCTGCTGTCCATTCTGCGATCGCAGATACGTCGCAGACTGGGCCAGTGTAGCCCAGTTTTGGGCAGCTACTTTGCGATGCACTCTGCGGCCCGCATGTTTGTTCTGCTGTCCATTCTGCGATCGCAGGCCCTGTTATGGAGGCTTATTTTTCGTATTTTTATAACCCGACCCCATTTTCATAAATAGGTTTTAGGGCTTCATTTGGGGTAATTTTCTACTGGTTTTAGAGAGAAATGAGAGCATATATAGAGAGAAAGAAGGGGCCTAACTTCATAATTATCCAAATCTTGCTCATGTCTTCAAGAATCAAGGAAGATAACCATAGATTGTCTTCCATCTGGGTAAGTTCTACTTCTAAAATTTTCATACAAGAAGTTAAGAATTCAAATAGGTTGTGAGGGTTAGAACTAGGCCATGCATGTAAGACTAAGTTGTTGTGATGACCCGAAAGGGTCATCTTATGTAAAGTTAATTATAATGGTGTTATGGGGCCCCGAAAGCCTCTGTTAATATCACCTCGATGTGCGTGCGTAGCCCGAGCCCATAGCCGGGAAGCCTTTATGTGAAAACTTGATAAAGAGTTGAATTTATGATAATTAATTGAATAAAGTTGAATTTGGTCCACATTCTTGGTGAACGGACCCGAACTCGTGATCTGACGGTCCCGGAAGGTCAGTAGGAAAATATGGGACTTGGGCGTATGCCCGAAATCGAATTCCGAGGACCCAAGTCCGAGAAATGAATTTTTAAAGAAAATTGTTGTTTGAAAATAATAAAGGCTTCTGAAAATGAACCTTGATGTGAAACTTGTGCTGTCGGGCCCGTATTATGGTTTCAGAGGCTGGAACAGGTTCAATATGTTTATTTAAGTTATCTGTGAAATTTGGTAAGAAACGGACTTGATTTGACGGGTTTCAGATCAAAATGGGAAAATTTAGAGTTAATGAAGTTTTGAGGATTTTCATAGAATTTGAAATTTTGTTTGGAATGTGATTTTATGTTCCCGAGGTCCAAATGAAATTTTGAGACCAGGGATAGTTCTGATATGTCATTCATGACTTGTCTGCAAAATTTGGGGTCGTTCCGGGTAGTATAGGTCGGTCCGGCGCGTTGTTATAAGAATCAAGAACTTAGAAATCCTTAAGTTTGATCCTAGAGGTTTTCAGGGGTGATTATTAGATTTAGCGTTGTTTTGGGTATTCCGAAGGCTTGAGCGAGTCCGTATTATTAGTTAGGACTTGTTGGTATAGTTGGACGGGGGCTCAGATGCCTCCCGGACACCACACGAGGCCAAAAACCAGCTGAACATGCAGCTGGTGCACCTTATCTGGTGTGACCGCAGGTGCGGTTGCCCAGCCGCAGGTGCAGGATCGCTCCTGCGGTCCCAGCCTCACAGGTGCAAAGGTTTCACAGGTGCGGTTCCTCTTCCGCAGGTGCGGTCTCCAGCTCCGCAGGTGCGACCCCAGCCCTTCTTGCCCAATTCCGCAGGTGCGAGCCCCAGCTCGCATGTGCGACACCACAGGTGCGGTCCTCGAGCCGCAAGTGCGGAATCCCTGTAGGCCATGCAGTGAAATTTTTTATTTAAACACGGGATTGAGTCATTTCCTACATTTTCCATCTTCTTCCTTGTGTTATTTGTGAGCTTCCAATAGGGCCTTCAACCTAGTACTTGAGGTAAGTAAATTCCCTATCTAGCATTAGTTTCAAACATTAATTCCTAGTTAAATTCCCTACTAAATTATCTAAAAATCATAGAATTATGTAGTAATTTTAGGGTTCTTGAGGATTTTGTGATTTTCCCTATAGAATAATTTCTTATTTTATTTTTTGGTTATGTAATTCATAATCCTTGGTTTGTAATAATTTGTAAACAACTCAGGGGATGGATAGTGAAAAAGGGAGGGGGTACCTATGCATGATTTAGCTATTAAAGGGGTAGAAACCATGTTGTTAGGCTTTTATTCCCTTTCTGTGCCATATATATCATGTTTAGGCCCATATGTTAAAATTCATGCATTAGAAACCATGATGTTAGCTTTTATTTCCTATATGTGCCATAGATATCATGTTTAGGCCCATATGTTAAAATTCATGCATTAGAAACCATGAGGTTAGCTTTTATTTCCTATATGTGCCATAGATATCATGTTTAGGCCCATATGTTAAAATTCATGCATTAGAAACCATGATGTTAGCTTTTATTTCCTATATGTGCCATAGATATCATGTTTAGGCCCATATGTTCAAATTCGTGTGTTAGAAATCATGTTTCTTAGGTCTCACACCTACTGTTTCAGCATGTTCCCTCTTACTTAGAAAAATCCTGCTAATAAATGATATTCGCTACTATCATATTCTTAGCTACCATGTACACCTAGAGATCCTTGTTTAGGCTAAACAATTAATGAACAAGCTATTTGGCAATCCCTGAAAACGTGTTTAAATATTGAAATGTCGACACTTAGAAATCTTGTTTTCGGATAAGATAACAATAATAAACAAAGTCATCTTCAAATCTCTCTGAAAGCATGTTTAAATGATGTACACTCACGCATATAGAGACCATACCTAGGTTCTGCATACACATCAATATGCATATGTATTTCTACCTGTACATTAGATATCATGTTATAAGGTCATATTTGCTCAACTACGCCTAGTCTAACCACTGATGCATATTAAAGGTATAAATAATCTCACTCAGTTCTCTCTGAAATAATTGGTAATACGTATGTGTTCTGAAATAACCTAGAATAGTATGTTTAGGAAACAAAATTTACAACAATCCCTTTAATGATTCTGATAACTAATATACATTGTCCCACGCCTAGGCAAGCCTTAGGTGACAAAAATTCTAAAAAGCTGGAAATCTGCCTCTTTTGTGTGTGCTGCCTAATGTAAACCGGTTCTTTCAATCCGTAGGTAAACTGATTAGGGATTTCCAATAATAACAAAATTGCTTGTTCATCCCCTAAATTCACTTAGACACCATGTCTTTGGATCTCAATTAATACTTCCCTTATATGTGTTTGAGTCGTGCTAATTATGTGTATAATCTGTGGAGGTAAAATTGAGCCTCTTATATGCTCCTATGTGTTTCCCATTTACTGCAGTTCTATATGTTCTTTACTTGTCTCTTTAGAATTTTACCTATAAACCTGAGGGTCTGCCTAGTACCTCCCTTTAGGATAGTAGTCCTAACCTACTCCAGGACTGATAGGATGGAACGGGTAATAGCACACAATAGAGTTCGTGACCAACATGCGCTTTAAACACCTTCACGGGGTGGGAAAGGGTAGAATATGGATATGATGATCGATGAGCTAATACCACGTGTAGCCCCTCTCTGAGGAGTGTCATACCGGGTATTTCATTGATGTGATCCATATTATTTCAAACCTAGGATATCCCTTCCTTTAAATGTTAGATTATAACTCTCTTTTATAACTGTTTACAAACACTTGCTTGCTTAATATTGAAAATCCCCTCTTACTTGAGCCCTTACTTGTTATTTGTTAAACTATACAAATTCAAAAAAACCATTTGGCCAGGAACCACACTTGTGGATCCTGAGGGGTGCCTAACACCTTCCCCTTGGGATAATTTCAAGCCCTTACCCAATCTCTAGTTAGCAACGTAGTTCTAAATGAACCCCCTAGGTGCCCTAATGCACCGTTAAAATCGTTAGGTGGTGACTCTTAAAAAATGCAAACCCCTTTCCTAAAAGTAAAGGGTTGCCTCAACCCCAATGTCCTGAACCCGATCTCCGTTAGGAAAGAAGGGGGCGAGACAACATGGCGACTCTGCTGGGGATTATAGGCTTTTACCATTGCAAATTGTTTCGTGAATTTGTGCCTTTATTTGTTTAAATACTTACACCATTTCCTCTTCTCTTCTACGTGCAATTACTTGTTTATTTCATTCAAGTATTTACTTTTCCCCCAAAACAAAATTGACATGTTTCTTTGTTTTCCTTTGTAACCGCTTTAAATTATAACTGTTGTATTTACCGCTTTCCCTTAACGTGAAAATACATGAAAATTTGTTCTAATGCTTATTATTGCATACTCATGCTCAACATTCATACTCCACTCGTGCCAAACAAAATACTACAGCAACGCTTGATGAGTGGTTGCAATCTTTCTATATTATTACCCCCTAAATTCGGAACGGCTTATTTGCGGTAAAACTAATCGATCAGCGGTGCAGTCGACGGTTCCGTTCCTTCCCCCTTGAGTTTTCCGCTCAAGGGTACTAGTCTAAAACCCCATAGAAACCTTACTCTATTGTATTGTTGGATGCATCATGGTCAAACCTAGTCAAGCTAAAGTGTCGTCCGCACGATAGCTCTTAAGACAACCTTATCCAAAAGTCCATCGGGTTTCTCTAAACCCAAACAGACATCATCACGTTCTGTGCATTCAATTGGAGAACTAAATGCTTCCTACCAATTATTGATGTTAAGTAGTCGAGTACGGTTGGGGTAAGGTCCTAACCTTAGTTGTTTTGCATAAATATGAGGCACGAAGTCCCCAGATTCAGCATGGTCTCCAACATCCACCCAAGACTAGTGAGTTGGTGGGAAGACTTACATTCTAGCGACAAAGCTATCGTCAGAAAATACTTGGGCAACCTACCATCTCTCCTAGAATTCTAGCCTAACAAAATGATAATAGAGGTTGCTACTTTGTTTTGGGATTGTGAAAGGTCCGTGTTCCGCTTTGGGAACATCGAAATGACGCCTTTGATAGAAGAGAGAGGAGGACTAGCTAATCTAGTGTGGGAAACTCCGGGGTTGGTGATGCCTGAGAACCGCACAGGCAAAGGTTTCCTTAAAATGATAGGTCTGAAGAAGAATGCAAAACTGGTATGCTTGAAGGAGTCGTACATTCCTTTTGAATATCTATACGAGAGGTACGCCTACAGCAAATCAGACCGTACCTACCATGACAAGTTTTCTATCACCTCCCTCGGACACATCCATCGTCGAGTGTTCGTCTTCATGGTTTGCTTTTTGGGGTTGATCGTGTTCCTGATGAAGAAGGAGAGAATCCATACCAGAATGGCCATGGTAACTAAGACATTAATGGAAGGGATTGATGGGCAAGACTTCAACAGTGTGCCCATGATCATTGCAGACATATATCGGGCCTTGGAAATATGTCAACGAGGAGAAAAACATTTCGAAGGTTGCAATTTATTACTTCAACTCTGGCTCATGGAACATCTCCAAAGAGGCGAATACAGACAAGACATTCATCGAAGAATTTGGGATGACCACATCGCTTTCCATCACCCGAAGAGAATGAACTATATCCCCGACATGTTTGCTCAACCTAAAAAAATGCCGAAGGATGGGTTGAGCTCTTTGGTAACTTGACCAAAGAACAGGTCCAATGGATGTTTGAGTGGTTTCCGACAGATGAGTTCATCATTCGATCCAGAGATGCATCATTTCTGATATTGATTGGTTTAAAAGGGACATACTCTTACGTCCCTCTCCGAGTTATGAGGCAAGAAGGTAGGAAGCAAGTCGTACCTAGGGTCGAGAAAAAGAGCCATCTTCGAGCAGACTTTCAAAATGATGACAGTCCTCACAAGTGCCAAGCTCAACACCTATGGAACTGCAAGATTATACTTGAGAAGGACACCATCGAGTTAGACAGGTATCATAGCCATTGTACCCCTTTTTATCTTGGTTGGTTAGAAGAGGATCTGAGTGCGCAGAGCAAGACGGGGTACGTCCGAGGTCATAGGGTTATAGATGAAAGAGTTGAAGCAAAAGTCAAGGTCAACCAGCTGCGCAAAAAGATCCGCAAATGTGAGGATGATCACAAAAAAATACATGAGTCTAACAAGAAGATAATCGAGGAGTGGAAAGACGTGGCTATCAGCACCAACAAGAGGCTTGGGTACTTAGAACGAGGTATAATCGAACTGCGGGAGAAATTTAGCCCAAAGGTCGAAAATTGTCAAAGGGCTGAAGGAACTGAAGAAGTACATCTTGCTAGAGCATACATGTTGTTGGGACTTCGCGAGCTAGGAAAGCTGTTCGAGGGAAGCAGGAATGTCGAATCTGGGGAAGGTCCTTCTAGGACAAAATAGATAGGAATGCCTTTATTTTTATGTCAATGTAATGAAGCCAATGGCCATTAGTGACTTTTATTTTTTTCGTTGATTTAGTGTCGTTTTGGGATTTGTCTATTTCCTTATCAATAAAATGAGGCATTTAGCATCTTAAGTTCTCCAAATTATTTGTCGCTAGGCCTACCTCGGACATAAAGAGGTTCCCAAATTAGGACACGTTTTACATTCCTGCGATATGTGTTTAAGTACTGCAATATTTTTTTTTAATCCTCACTGACTTTGCTACCTTTTTGTTTTTATTTATTTTCTTTATTTTTCCCCTCCCCAAAGGTTAGTTCGTGCACTCTGGCATCATCAGCTTATCTCACAAGATCCAAGGACCCTCCACCTACTCCTCCTCCTAGTCTTCCTAAAGGCAAGAGTAAGATAGAAGAATCCAGCGGTACTAGGAAGGAGAATATGATTTAACGGGTAGAGGCCACTTATGGCCGAGGTATTCAGGTCCTGAATGAGAACATGTCACCACTGGAACAGAAATTGCTGAAATTTCAAGAAGAACTTGATCAGGTCCGAAATCTGGCCAACCTGTCATTTTCCCTCAACATCCCAGATGTCAATGTCCCAAACACTCAAAACCATACACCTCCACAAAATATCCCAAGACAGCAGAATCATCACGCACTTCACCATCACGCCACTCCACCAAAGAACCAAACTCTCCCAACACAATGCAATACTTGCCACACTCCAAACAACACTCCATTACTTGTCTCAGAATCGCAGAACCCCACAAAGGACTATTTCCACAATCCCATCTATGTGGAAACAGTGACCCATTCCACTCAACATATCACATACCCATCCCCATCCGAGTCTGATGAAAAGGACCTGCTTATCAAGAACCTAGCTGAGGAACTAAGGAAGATGACCAGCCGAGTTCAGGGTGTTGAAGGAACCAAGGGAATTGAAGGGTTGAATTATGAAGACCTATGTATACAACCTGATGTCGAACTTCCCGAGGGGTACAAACCTCCGATGTTCGAAATGTTTGACGGTACTGGTGATCTGAGGGTCCATCTTAGGACCTATTGTGACAAGTTGGTTGGCGTGGGAAAGAATGAAAGGATCCACATGAAGCTGTTCATGAGGAGTTTAAAAGGAGATGTGTTGTCTTGGTACATCAGCCAAGATCCTAAGAAATGGTAAAATTGGATAGGTATGGAAACTGACTTTATGGACAAGTTTAGATTCAACACAGAGAACGCACCAGATGTTTTCTACATTAAGAATTTAAAGAAGAAGCCTACGGAAACATTCCGCGAGTATGCTACTCGTTGGAGGTCTGAAGCTGCTAAAGTCATACCTGCTCTAGAGGAAGAGCAGATGAACAAGTTCTTTGTCCGGGCTCAGGACCCGCAATATTATGAACAGTTGATTATGGTTGAGAGCCACAAGTTCTACGGCATTATTTAATTAGGGGAACGGATTGAAGAAGGTATTAAGAGCAGTATGGTCACAATTTTGAAGCCTTGCAAGATACAAACAAGGCTTTACAGTCCGGTGGCGTGTCTAAGAAAAGGGACGTGGGAGTTGTAATGGTTGCACAGAGAGCCAAATCCCCACTCAAATACAAAATTTATCCAACACCTCCACTCACATACCAGCCAACCCCGAATTACCAAACGCCCTCACCTTCATACCAAGCGCCAACACCCACCTACCAATTTCCACCACCCACATATCAACCTAATTCACCTCGATAATCACAACCCACTCCTGTTTACCATACTTACAATTTTCAGCCATCTCATTACCAATCACCCCCTGCACCTCAAAACTTCCCTAGACCTCGACCTAATTTTGATCGGAGACCTCCAAAGCAGTACACCGCCATAGCTAAACCCATTGACAAGCTGTATGAGAAACTCAAAGCTGCCGGTTACGTCACCCATATCCCTGCTGCCACCCCTGAGAACCCTTCTCAGTGGTTTAACCCGAACAAATCATGTGCATACCATTCCGGCATGAAGGGACACACTATCAACGAACGTCGCTCTTTGAAAGACAAGATACAGTTCCTGATTGATAACAAATCATTGTGGAAAAGGAGCCCGCTCCGAACGTGCGTGACAACCCTCTGCCAGACCATAAGGGTGGAGGTATTCATATGATTGACATAGAAGATGATTGGGATCCCGAGGGGTCAATTGGGTTGATCACAGAGGGCGATAATCAAAAGAAACCAACAATCACTTTTAACCCAATCATAGTCCAGATTCAACCATCTGAGGATGCTGAGGTAAATATGTCCATACCTCTTGAGTTTGAAGCAGCGCCATCCGCAATGACACCAGTACCAATTCAAGTTGAGTTCGTATCACCAGCAAATGCACCCGCACTATTTGAGGTTACAGTCTTGCCACCCAAGGCACATGTTCCATTTGAAGTAAGGATAGCCATACCAATTCCAGTTGCTATGTCGACCACGCCACCCTTCTATACAAACGTATCCCGTGGGACTATACAACTGAGGCGAGAAGGAAGGGCAAGGTCAAAACTGAGAAAGTTGTCGCAGCGCAGGGTATGACGAGAACCGGTAGGGTCTACACCCCTGAGCATCTGGCCGAATCAAGCAAGCAGGCTGCCAACCGGCCTCCCCTTATTGAGACAAGTTCGGACAACCTTTGGAGGAAAGTACAGGCTAAGGAGTATTCGGTCATCGATCAACTGACAAGACGCCTGCACAAATATCCATCCTCTCTTTGCTGCAAAATTCCGAGATGCACCGAAGTGCTCTGTTAAAGGTATTGAGTAAAGCGTAAGTACCAAACAACATCACTAGTGGAGAAATGGCCAATATGGTGGGCCAGGTGTTGGAAAGTCACAAGACCACTTTCCATGAGGACGAGCTGCCTCCTGAAGGTATTGGTCCATAACAAAGCATTGCACATCACTGTGTAATGCGAAGATTATTTCATCACCAGAATCTTGATCGATGGAGGATCCAGTCTAAACATTTGTCCATTGATAACGCTCAAGAAATTGAGTAAAGGTCTGCATGAGATAAAGGATGGAGCAATCAATGTGAAAGCTTTCGATGGATCTCAAAGGTCCACCATTGGTGAGATAAGCCTATGCCTGCAGATGGGACCAACTTGGTTCGAGGTTGACTTCCAGGTGATAGATGTGCCAACATCCTACAATCTGTTATTGGGATGACCATGGATCCATGATGCTGGGGACGTAGCGTCAACGCTACATCAGGCAGTGAAGTTCGAGTGGAAGCACCAAGAGGTGATTATTCATGGTGACGGTAGAAACCCCATTTACAATCGCCAGATTATTCCGGTGATCTGATGAAGAAGAAAGAAGGGTGGAGAAACTTACCACCACTTTGAACAGGTCAATACCATCGACAAGGAAAAATTGTGGGATAACAAGATCGAGAGTATATTATACTGGAATGGGTACGAGCCTAGCAAAGGGCTCGAAAAGAATCTTCAAACATATCAAGATCAAAAGCCATGGCACAAATTTCGGTTTGGGATACGATTATACATGGAAAGAGTACAACGACTGGTCGCCACTTTGGCGCGATCCTTACTACTAATACACTCAAATTACACTTTTAAAATAGTGTAAAGCGGTCGAAGTCAAATATAATAACCCAACAAGGTTGGGGTCGAATCCCACAGGGAATAGGTGTGAAAATATCACTATGTTAGTGTGGTTCTTAACTCTAATCGAAATTCTATTCCGTTAGTGAACAGAAGGTGGTGATTAATAGTCTACTATTTATAAGAAAGAGTAGTAACAACGGAAACTAATTTATGTTGTAATTAATATGGGTAAATTGACCAAGGTTGTGTCCCCTTTCATGGAGTGTAATGCAAGTAGGTATTAATATGATATATTTCTAATGGGAAGTTCTTGATATGCAAATGATTCTTAAGATAACTATCCTAGATTTTCCAATACTACGAT
>ML260018.1:16735-55128 GCA_005239495.1 Nicotiana undulata | reverse complement strand
CCCCCCCCCCCCCCCCCCGACCCCTCATTTTCACTCGGTCTCTCATCTTTCTACTCCCTCTCTCTATCTCTCTAGTTCTCTAGAGACTTCTGGTCTCTTCTCCGGTTCCGATGAGCCCCTTCATCTTCTCCGGCTACCTCTCCACCGGAGGCCATAGAATCCTCACCACCCCCTACCTCATATGGTTCTTTACGACCGGTGTTGATATCCCTAAGGTCTTCAAGAGACCTGGGCTCACTCTCCTACCCCTCTGGGCCTGTACTCACCATTCTTGGGCCACCTCCGGCCATCCGAGTAAGATGTATGACTTTTGGGGTTTAGACCATTAATGTTTTGAGGTTTTCTTATCTTTTTGGGTTCTCTTTGAAACCCTAACTCTTAAAATTCTCCGATTCTTTTAGATCTATGATAGATCTGTGTATATTTTAAGTTATTTCGTTTTTTTCTCAAAGATTTTCAGATGTTCTCTAAAATGACTTTTCGTTTTCAAAACTAGGGTTTCATGACCCCTTTCTAAAACGATTTCCTATAATATTTTAGTGTCATTCTATGATTCTTACTGTGTTTTAGCAATTTATTTAGGTTTCTCTCTCCTGTCTAAGTTGTTGAAACCCACTGTCCCTGAGTGAAATCTATGTTTGAATATGTTGGACCTGTTCAAGTTGTTTGCTGCATTACAAAAAATGTCTACCTTATACTCAGGCTGTTTTATTACTAATCAAAACTTGTTTTTTAGAAAACTTCTTCACTTACTATTATAATCAAGTACTGTTTTTTGCCAAAACCTTTTCAAACTTATCTCCTGCACTTCATTTTATTCCTAGACCCTTAAGTCCTGCACGCTCAGTGTGAGTACTTCTTTGGGACCCCTGAGCTCCCTCTGAACTCTAACACATTGAGGCTGGTACTTCCACACTGCACATGTTCAATTCCTGGTTACCAAGTCTGGGTGTGAGCATTTCCCGGGAGCCCTTGAGATCCTTAGGGAACTTTGACACATCCGGATTATGAAAGGCTATGAAATAACATATTGCAATGAGGTTTGAAGGATTTGGGCCTAATTGAAGGCTCCCTATAGAATAACTTCTTATTTTGTTTTTTGGTCCTGTAATTCATAATCCTTGGTCTGTAATAATTTGTAAACAACTCACGGGATGGATAGTGAAAAGGGGAGGGGGTACCTATGCATGCTTTAGCTATTAAAGGGTTAAAAACCATGTTGTTAGGCTTTTATTCCCTATATATGCCATAGATATCATGTTTACGCCCATATGTTCAAATTCATGCATTATAAACCATGTTGTTAGGCTTTTATTCCCTATATATGCCATAGATATCATGTTTACGCCCATATGTTCAAATTCATGCGTTAGAAATCATGTTTCTTAGGTCTCACACTTACTGTTTCAGCATGTTCCCTCTTACTTAGACAAATCCTGCTAATAAATGATATTCTCTACTATCATATTCTCAGCTGCCATGTACACCTAGAGATCCTGTTTTAGGCTAGACAGTTAATGAACGAGCTATTTGGCATTCCCTAAAAACGTGTTTAAACATTGCAATGTCGACACTTAGAAATCCTATTTTAGGATACGATAACAATAATAAACAAAGTCGTCTTCAAATCTCTGTGAAAGCATGTTAAAATGATGTACAATCACGCATATAGAGACCATGCCAAGGTTCTGCATACACATCAATCTGCATGTGCATTTCTACCTGTACATTAGATATCATGTTATAAGGTCATATTTGCTCGACTACGCCTAGTCTAATCACTGATGCATATAAAAGGTATAAACAATCTCACTCAATTCTCTCTGAAATAATTGGTAATACGTATGTGTTCTTAAACAACCTAGAATAGTATGTTTAGGTAAAAAAATTAGAACAACCCATATAATGATTCTGATAACTAATATACACTTTCCCACGCCTAGGCAAGCTTTAGGTGACAAAAATTCTAAAAAATTGGAAATCTGCCTCTTTTGTGTGTGCTGCCTAATGCAAACCGGTTCTTTCAATCAGTAGGCAAACTTATTAGGGATTTCCAATAATAACAAAACTGCCTGTTCATCCCCTGAATTCACTTAGACACCATGTCTTAGGATCTCAATTAATACTGCCCTTATATGTGTTTGAGCCGTGCTAATTATGTGCATAATCTGTGGAGGTAAACTTGAGCCTCTTATATGCTCCTATGTGTTTCCCATTTACTGCATTCCTATATGTTCTTTACTTGTTGCTTTAGAATATTACCTTTAAACCTAAGGGTCTGCCTAGTACCTCCCTTTAGGATAGTAGTCCTAACCTCCTCCGGGACTGGTAGGATGGGACGGGTAATAACACGCAATAGAGTTTGTGACCAACACATGCTTTAAACACCTTCATGGGGTGGGAAAGCGTAGAATATGGGTATGATGACCGATGCGCTAATACCACGTGTATCCCCTCTCTGAGGAGTGTCATACCGGGTATCGCATTGATGTGATCCATATTATTTCAAACCTAGGATATCCCTTCCTTTAAATGTTAGATTATAACTCTCTTTTATAATTGTTTCCGAACACTTGCTTACTTAATATTCAAAATCCCCTCTTACTTGAGCCCTTACTTGTTATTTGTTAAACTGTACAAATTGACGAAAACCATTTGGCCGGGAACCACATTAGTGGATCATGAGGGGTGCCTAACTCCTTCCCCTTTGGATAATTTCAAGCCCTTACCCTATCTCTGGTTAGCAACGTAGTTGTAAATGAACCCCCTAGGTGCCCTAACGCACCGTTAAAATCGTTAGGTGGCGACTCTAAAAAAATGCAAACCCCTTTCCCAAAAGGAAAGAGTTGCCTCAACCCAATTGTCCTGAACCCGATCTCTGCGAGGAAAGAAGGGGGCACGACAAATGGTTTTAGACTGTTAGATTACATTACGTTCTATTAAAGACTTAGAAGATTTTATACTTGTTATTAATATTTTTGGTAAGTTTTATTAAAGGAATTGTGTATTTATGTGATAGTGGCTAGCCTAGTTCCACGTTAGGCGACATCACGACCAGTTATGATTTGGGTTCATGACAAGTTTGTATTAGAGCACTAGGTTACATAGGACTCAATTTTCATGAGCAGGTTTAGTAGAGTCTTTTTGATCGGTATGCGGACGCCTGTACTTATCTTCGAGAGGCTACAGAACTCTTTGGAAAAAATCACATTTTCTTGAATTCTGTCGTGCCATTCTATTGATTCTAGAAATCTAAACTCCTGTTGTTTCATTCTCTTAAAGATGGTGAGGACACGCGCTACGGATCAGGGTGACCAGACACCATCCAGAACCACGAGGAGTCGAGGCCGTGGTGGAGTTAGGGGACCAGCTCGTGCAGCAGTCGAGACAGTACCAGTGGATCCCCCTACAAGTCAGCACTAGGTTCCCGCCGAAGGTGCTCCAGCGGGACAGGCTCAGGCACCGACAGTGCCTATTGTCATTTTGGGTCTTCAGGACACCCTGGCCCAGATCTTGACAATGTGTACTAGTTTGGCTCAGGCAGTTGCTATGTCTACTACTGCCGCTGCAACTCAGGCTGGGGGAGGCACTGTGACTCCAGCTGCCCAGACACATGTGCAGGTTGTACAGGGTTTTCAGGCACCGGGGGCAGTCCCAGCCCAGCAGGTTGCTCCAGTTCAGGACTATGTTGTCCCAGCTATTCCCAAGGATGAGCAGCGCAGGCTGGAGAGGTTCAGTAGACTTCAACCTCCGACTTTTAGTAGCATGGATGGCGATGATGCCTAGGGTTTTCTAGATAAGTGTCATAGGATACTCCGTACTGCTAGGATTTTTTAGACCAGTGGGGTCTTGTTTGCTACATTTCAGTTTGCTGGTGGTGCCTTCACTTGGTGGGAGGCATTTGAGAGGCGTAGGCCGGTTAGTTCAGCACCCCTCACGTGGCAGCAGTTCTCTACGATCTTTTAGGAGAAGTATGTTCCTCAGTCCCCACAGAGAGGAGAAGTATTGGCAGTTGTAGCAGCTGCGCCAGGGAGAGTTGTCAGTTACACAGTACGAGATGCGATTTTCTTAGTTGACTCGACATGCTTCTGAGTTAGTCCCTACTGAAAGGGAGAGGATCAAGAGGTTTGTCTATGGCCTCACGTATCAGCTTCGGATTTTGATGACCAGGAAGAGAGTGTCTGGAGCAACCTTCGAGCAGGCTATTGACATTGCTCGAGATATTGAGTCTGTTCGCAGGCAGGAGCGAGAGGAGAGGGAGGCCAAGAGGCCTCGGGGATAAGGTAGCTCCAGTGGTGCCTCTTCCAAAGGGCAGTTTCAGCACAACAGAGGTCACCCATTTAGACCTTCTAAACTAGTTCGCCCATCTTATAGTGGCGCATCTTCGAGGCAGGGTCCCCGCAGCTCTCAGTCGGGCCAGGTAGTTGCTTTGAGTATGGAGAGTTTATACATATATTGAGGCACTGTCCTCGTTGTCCTGGTAGCTCATCTCAGTAGAGGGGTCAGCCCTCGACATCAACCCCAGTCACTTCACCACCCACCCAGGCAGTCAGGGGTGGTGGTCAGTCAGCTAGAGGCTGCCCTAGATGGGAGGTCGAGCAGGTAGAGGTCAGTCGCGTATCTATGCACTTCCTGCTAGGCCTGATGCCATGGCCTCCGATGCGGTGATCACATGTATTATCTCAGTATGTCACAAAGATGCTTTGGCTTTATTTGACCCTGGTTCCACATACTTTTATGTTTCGTCATATTTTTCTCACTTTATGGATATGCCCCATTAGTCTTTAGTTACGTCTATTCATGTGTCGACTTCGGTGGGCGATACTATTATTGTGGACCGTTTGTATCATTCGTGTGTGGTGTCAATTGGGGGCCTAGAGAACCGAGTGAACTTGTTATTACTCAGCATGGTTGATTTTGATGTGATTTTAGGCATGGATCGGTTATCCCCGTGTCATGTTATTCTTGATTGTCATGGTAAGACCGTGACCTTGCCTATGCCCGGAGTTCCTAGAGTTGAGTTGAGAGGGTCTATTGAGTATGTTCCGACCAGGGTGATTTCTTACTTGAAGGCTCAAGGTATGGTTGAGAAGGGATGGAATCTTATCTGGATTTTGTGAGGGATGTTAGTCGTGAGACTTCTTCTATTGATTTTGTTCCTGTGGTCCGTGATTTTCTGGACGTATTCCCTGTAGACCTGCCAGGCATGCCACATGACTGGAACATTGATTTTGGTATTGACTTGGTGCCAGGAACTCAGCCTATTTCTACCCCACCTTACCGTATGACACCAGCGAAGCTAAAGGAATTGAAAGAACAGCTTCAGGAACTCCTAGATAAGGGGTTCATTCGGCCTAGTGTGTCACCTTGGGGTGCACCAGTGTTGTTTGTAAAGAAAAAAGATGGTTCCATGTGCATATGTATTGATTATTGGCAGCTGAACAAGGTTATGGTGAAGAACCGGTATCCTTTGCCACGTATTGATGACTTGTTTGACCAGCTTCAGGGAGCTAGAGTGTTCTCCAAGATTGACTTGAGGTTCGGGTATCTTCAGTTGAAGATTCGGGATTCTGACATTTCGAACACTACTTTCAGGACCAGATATAGCCACTATGAGTTCCTTGTTATGTCATTTGGGCTGACAATTCCCCAGCAACCTTTATGCACCTGATGCATAACGTGTTTCGGTCTTATCTTGATTCTTTTGTCATTGTGTTCATTGATGACAGCCTAGTATATTCTCATAGCCAGGAGGAGCATGCTCATCATTTGAGGGTTGTGTTGCAGAGGTTGAGGGAGGAGAAGCTTTATGTAAATTTCTCCAATTGTGAGTTTTGGCTTGGTTCAGTAGATTTCTTTGGGCACGTGGTGTCCAGTGAGGGTATTCAGGTTGATTCGAAGAAGATTGAGGCGGTGCAGAGTTGGCCCAGACCGTCCTCAGCTACAGAGATTAGGAGCTTCCCTTGTTTGGCGGGATATTACCTTCGCTTTGTGAAGGGGTTATCTTCTATTGCTTCGCCCTTGACCAGTTTGACCCAGAAGGGTGCTCAATTTAGATGGTCCGATGAGTGTGAGGAGAGCTTTCAGAAGCTCAAGTCAGCATTGACCACATCTCCGGTATTGGTTTTGCCTCCCAGTTCGGGTTCTTATACAGTCTACTACGATGCTTCTAAAATTGGTTTGGGAGCGGTATTGATGCAGGGTGGTAGGGTGATCGCCTACCATCTAGACAGTTGAAGGTGCATGAGAAGAATTATCCAGTGCACGATCTCGAGTTAGCTGACATTGTTCATGCCTTGAAAATTTGGCGCCATTACTTGTATGGAGTTCAGTGTGAGATTTTCACCGATCATTGTAGCTTACATTATCTGCTTAAGTTAAAGGACTTGAATTTGCGTCAGAGGAGATGGTTGGAGTTTCTAAAAGATTATGACCTAACTATTTTATATCATCCAGGGAAGGCCAATGTAGTGGTCGGTGCCCTGAGTCACAGAGCAGAGACTTTGTGGAGTCTAGCTGACCTTTCAGTAGCAGAGCGACCTTTAGCACTTGATGTTCAGGCTTTAGTAGGGCAGTTAGTGAGATTGGATTTGTCAAAGCTTCCTCGGGTATTAGCTACCGTGGCTTCCAGGTCTTCTCTTTATGATCAGATTAGATCCCGCCAGTATGATGACCGGCACTTGTTAGTTCTTCAGGAAAGGGTCCGTCGAGGTGATGCCAGGGATGTGACTATTGGTGATGACGGGGTTATGAGGATGTAGGGCCGTATTTGCGTGCCCAATGTGGATGGGCTTCAAGAGTTGATATTAGTAGAGGCCCATAGCTCGCGGTATTCCATCCATCCGAGTGCCGAAAAGATGTACCAGGATATGAGACAACAGTACTGGTGGAGGCAAATGAAAAGAGATATTGTTGAGTATGTAGCCCGGTGTCTCAACTGCCAGCAGGTCAAGTATGAGCACCAGAGGCCAGGTGGATTACTTCAGAGGTTAGATATTCCGAAGTGGAAGTGGGAGCGGATCACCATGGACTTTGTAGTTGAGCTCCCACAGACTTCGAGGAGATTTAATGTTATTTGGGTCATTATGGATTGGCTGACAAGGTCTGCCCCCTTCATTGCGGTTGGTACTACTTATACTTCGGATCGGTTAGCTGAGATCTTCATCAGAGTGATTGTCCGATTGCATGGGGTTCCAATTTCTATCATTTCTGACAGAAGTACTCAGTTCACATCTAAATTTTAGAGAGCCGTACACAGAGGTTTGGGTACTCATGTGGAGTTGAGCACTGCATTTCATCCTCGGATCGACGGGCAGTCGGAGCGGACTATTCAGATTTTAAAGGACATGTTGCGGGCCTGTGTCATTGATTTTAGAGGACACTCACGAAGTTTGCATATAATAATAGCTACCAGTCCAGTATTTAGATGGACCCGTGTGAGGCTTATATGGTAGGAGGTGTAGATCTCCGGTTGGTTCGTTTGAGCTGGGTGAAGCTAGGCTATTGGGCAAAGACTTGGTTCAGGATGCGTTGTAGAAGGTGAAGTTGATTCAGGAGAGACTTCGCACGACAGTCTAGGCAGAAAGTTAAGCATACCAGAAGGTCCGGGATGTGTCTTTCATGGTAGGAGAGAAGTGACTACTGAAGGTGTCACCCATGAAGGGTGTTATGAGGTTCGGGAAGAGGGAAAAGCTGAGTCTGCGGTTTATTGGGCCTTTTGAGGTGCTTCAGAGGATTGGAGAGGTGGCTTATAGACTTTCTTTGCCACCCAGCTTATCGAATGTTTATTTGGTTCTCCATGTGTCGATGCTCCGGAAGTATACTGGTGACCCATCGCATGTTCTAGACTTCAGCACTGTGCAGCTTGAGGGTGATATGTCATATGAGGTAGAGCCGGTGGCTATTTTGGGTCGTTAGGTCAGAAAATTGAGGTATAAGGATATAGCTTCAGTGAAGGTGCACTGGAGAGGGCCGCCAGTGGAGGAGGCTACTTGGGACACCGCGGGAGATGCGGAGAAGATATCCTCACTTGTTTGAGACTCCAGGTATATTTTTAGACCCGTTCGAGGACAAACGTTTGTTTAAGAGGGGGAGAATGTAACGACCCAGTCGGTCATTTCGTAGAAATTGCATTATTATTCCTATTTTGCCTTGTCATGAATTGGTAATACTGTTTATGATGTGTTGGAGTCGGTTGGATCGGGTTCAGAATGGTTGTAGTGAGAATTGAGACACTTAGTCTCTTAAAGTAGTCGTATAGTTGGAAAAGTCAACTGGGAGTTGACTTATTGGTAAACTATCTCGCACTACGCATTTTATGGCTCAGATAGCTTTATTAGGTGATTTGGGACTTAGGAGTGTGTTCAGAATGTATTTTTACATAGGCTATCGCGATCATAATGGAATTCTGGATGTTGGAGCAGGTTCGTAATGGAATTTTTGATATGTTTGCAAATTTTTAGGTCAATCGGATGTGTTTTGGATGGTTTCGGCATCAATGATGGAATTTAGAAATTTCAAAGTTCATAGGCTTGAATTCGATGTGATTTTGGTGATTTTGCGTTGTTTTTGGTTTTTTGAAGGCTCGACTAAGTTTGAATGAGGTTATGGGATGTGTTTCTATGTTTGGTTGGGGACCCGAGGGGCTCGGGATGGTTTTGAGTGATCAACGGGATATTTGGAAGTTTAGTTTTGCTGCTGAAGTTGTTGTTGCTAACAGATGCGGTTTGAGACCCTTGGGGGAAGAACCGCAAAAGCGGTTGATTTTGATGCATCTGCGGGCCGCAGGTGCGAGTTTGGGACCGTTTAATGAAATGTCGTAGGTGCAGTATATTTGACTGCAGGTGCGAGATGGGGACCGCAGGTGCGAAAAGCCTGGGTAGAAGGTATATAAGTTGGACTAAGCGAGTTTTGGTCTTCTTTTCACCATTTTTCATACGGGTTTCAAGCTTTCCGAGGGTTTGTGAAGAGGGAAACGATAGTTCTTAATTGGGGTAAGCCTTTTGGACTTTATAATTCGATTATATGTTATTAAAGACCTAATTAGTGGTGATAATTTGGGGAAATTCAGTGTAAAAAGGGCTAATTAGGGCTTGATATTAAGAGACCATCTAATAGGGATTTGAGGGGTCATTTGGATTCTGATTTCAGTTTTCTTGATATGTATAAACTCGCGAGAGGATGAGGATTATTAGGTTTTAAATTTTACCGAGTTCCGAGGTGGCTGTCCAGCGTCCACAGCACCTCCATTTTCCTTTCCTTATTTTTGTACATGGCATTTCGTTTTGAGACCTTGTATTATGACAGTATTGTTACTGGTACTATTCGTAGATGCTCGTGACCTGTTGACTCCAGATCCGGGGAATGGTTATAGACTGTTACATTTTTTTGCCTTGTTATTGATTTAGAAATTATATACTTTTTATGAAGTGATATTAATGATTTGGAAAATTTCACTAAAGGTAATGTGTAATATTGTGATAGTTAGCTAGCCTAATTCCACGATAGGCGCCATCACGGTCGGTTAGGATTTGGAGTCGTGACAAAAACTAAGAACATCCTACAAGAATATGACCACTTAACCTCAATGGCACACCAAATATCATTTCAAGTCAAAAAGGGTTAATTTAAGCACAATCTAGTGACTTCGGTTGGTACCAACAATTAATCCAAGGCATACGAATCACTAACTTTTCACACATTTTTTTTATTTCAAGTGCTCAAACACTATATCAATCATAGTGACAACCAAGTCATGACACTAAAGATTCAAAATTTGCCTCTCTATCACATTTGTTTTCCCTCGCTCATTCCTCCCAATTGAAAATGGGATTAAATTCACAACTCAAGTTTCATATGCCCTCACACTTCAAGAGAGAATCCCAAACTCATAAATTGCAATTCAAAACATAAATGGGATGTCAAATTGAAAGACTCAACACTCTCTCTCACAAAGATATTCAAATGCACACAAGTAGTACCATAGGCTTGCCCTTCATGTGTTTCTCCACTAATGTAGACATACTTGGTTCAAAATCAATTAGGCCATAAAGGGTTATAGTTTAGGCTTTTGGTCAAGGTATGGCACAATTTGGTAAGAGTGACTCAAAACCTCCCTAAGCACTACACTTTTTCAACAATCAAAGTCCACTTCCTTCAACAATTTTTCCACCCTTTCTTCTCATTTTTTTGTATCACCTAGTCTTCCATTTATTCATACTTCTTATTTTTAATTTTTTTATTTCATTTCATTAATTTTTTTTTATAACACTTTTCACTTTTTGAAAAGCCTCCATATCACAACTTTTCCAACTTCCACCCCGAAACTTAGGTTTTTAGCCTATATTCATACTTTAAATTTGGCACGATCCAAATTTCCCTCCGTTGGGTATCGTGATGGAACCTAGTCTTAGGGACTAGGTAAGCCTAACAGTACGCATCCGATTCTTTCTGTTTTTTTTTTCAAACAAAAAGTTAAAATACGACAAAAAAAATCAGAATGAAAAAAAAAATAATAAAAGGAAAACTAACAGTCTCGATATAAAATCTTGACAGAATTTACAAATTTTTCCAAACCGGTAATACAAGTCATAAGCTCTACGAATCTTCTACAACTTCTAAATACAACTGTTTGGAAATAAATACAACAGCTGGACTCCATACATAAATATAGAGATTGCGGAATACTACATCTATCCAAGACCTCACAGAGTAATTTACAACAATGACAATATAATGCGGAAGGAAAATACATAAGTTAACCAACAGAAAGATGGACAACAAAGCAAGCCAAATCGGGGGAAAACCACAACACATAGAAATTACCAATAACTCGACTCTGCGTCAGTTTGTTCACATCAGGCCTTAGCCACTAAAATCAATAAACTGGTGGGAACCTTTAAACAATAGTTCATATGAAAAACTTTGCAAATATACTCATTTTAGTATAGAGAGATCTCCTTTGAAAATATACTTTCTCCAAATGTATATATAAGTATATTTAATAGAGAGAAATACCAAATACATAGTTTCTTTCAAGGTACGAAACTTCCGAATATGCCTTCCCAATAAGTGACTTACAAATATCATTTAACGCAAGACAAATGCTTTTCAAGTATACTTTCGAAATAAAAATTCTTCCGACATAATCCACTTTGAAACAATTACTCTTTCTATAAACTTTTCAATAAAACTCTTGATCAAATTCTCTTCAAGATTTATCTACCGGAACTCAGTCCGTGACTTAGAAATTTCCATGCAGCATAGGAGGAATATCAAATCTTGTCAACAATGCAGTAAGAGATCAGTGTTAATATCTAAATTGAAATAACGGAATATTAACACTTAAAAAGGTGCAGAAATATCAAATAGGAAACAATCATGACGAAACAAATATCAATAGAAGACATCAAAGAGAAGACAACGGAAACAATAACAAGACATAAACAAGTGCGGGAAAATATCAAACACGAATCCACAGATATGATGATACAAATAAAAGTGCACGACATCACCCTTCGTGCTTTTCCTTTCATTCTCACAATAAATAAATAAAAACGGCACGACATGACCCCTCGTGCTATAATATCATAAACATGGCACGGAATGTCCCCTCGTGCTAAAATAAGATAAACATGACACGGAATATCCCCTCGTGCTAAAATAACATAAACATGGCACGGAATGTCCCCTCGTGCTCAAATAACTTAAACATGGCACGGAATGTCCGCTCGTGCTAAAATAACATAAACATGGCACGGAATGTCCCCTCGTGCTAAAATAACATAAACATGGCACGGAATGTCCTCTCGTGCTAAAATAACATAAACATGACACAGAATGTCCCCTCGTGCTAAAATATCATAAACATGCCACAGAATGTCCCCTCGTGCTAAAATTACATAAACATGGCACAAAATTTCCCCTCATTCTTTACACTCTTCCTCACTCAAACAATATCAAGAACAACAAATTGGCAAAGAAAATCACAATAAGAACCATAAATCACAACATCCTGGCAAGGGAGTCAACAATGCAAACAACATCATCCCGGCAAGGGAAACAGCTATTACCAATCTCGCCAAAACAATTAACTTTATGGAATAAAACATAGATTGAACAAAGGCTCAACAAAAGATAACATCAAGGAATATCGATAACATAAATGTTTAACAACTAGAACTATGTAGCACTTAAGGGAAAAGTCACAATGTAAGACTTACAGGCATGCTTGACTCCAACAAATAGATGTTCCACTACAGCTAGTCAACTATAGGGCAACATGACACTACTTATAGTCAATTAGGCAATTTAGGAAGAAAATATAGCATGATGATAAAAGAGGTAAAATAATCAGTCAAGTCAACTAAGATAAAATAGTCAACGAAGGAATCCAAAAGCAAGAAATTCTAATTTAAGCAGGAAATGATGAAATTAGCAATCAAGGACTCAAATATAACAATTACAATTCATACACAAGTGCTACAAGAACCTACGATCCTAAAAGGCCAACCTATTTGCAAATAAGTCTGTGTACACACTCGTCACCTCGCACACACGGGCTACAACCAACAAGGAAGATTCAATCCTAAGGGTAGTTCCCCCACACAAGGTTAGGCAAGATACTTACATCGACTTCCATGATCAAAATTCAAGCCTCAACTACCGCTTTATCTTTTGATTCCACCACCAACTTACTCGTATATAGCCACAAGTTACTTAATTATATCAATAAATGCTAAATGAATCATTTCTAATGCATGGAAATGAGTTTTCTAAAGTTTCCCCCTAATTTCAAAAATCGACCCCAGACCCGCTCGGTCCAAACCCGAAATTTTGACCAAAATCTGATTACCCATTCACCCTCAAGCCCGGATATATAAATGGTTTTGGAATCCGACCTCAATTTGAGATCTAAATCCTCAAATTGCAATATTCGTAGGTTTTACCCAAAATTCCCAATTCCTCAATGAAAACCCTAGATTATAGGATGAAATCTTGTAAAAAGAAGGTAAGGAGTAAAGAAAATGAGTTAGAAATCACTTACTAATGTTTTGGAGAATAAAGAGTGTTTGGAAAATCGCCTCTTACCTTTTTAGCGTTTGAAAATGAAAAACAACTAAAAATCCCGTTTAGATATACCCCTCTCATACCCCCACCGCGGACTGCACAAAAAGGGAGTGCGGCCGCACAAGAGGCAAATTGGCTGCGGTGACATGCTTTAGTATTTTGGCCATAACTTTCTCTAAGATGTCCAATTTGTGATTTCCTTACTTTTCTGGAAACTAGAAACGAAGGGCTACAACTTTCGTTTTTGAATTATCTCAAAATTCCTTGTAGATCAAAGGATATAGGCCTCCGAAGTCAGACCAATGACCCAGTTTCCTCACCGAGGACCGCACAAAATCAAGTGCGGCCGCAAAGGCCCTCCGCGGTTAGCACAAAATCAAGTGCGAACCTCGCTGGTGGGTTCAGAGATCTGCACTTCTCTGACCTGCAACAACTATGTTTTAAGCTTAAAAACATCCCAGGACCTACCCAAAACTCACCCGAGCCCTTGAAACTTCAAACCAAATGTGCACACAACCTCGAAAACATCCTACGGACTTATTCGTGTAATCAAATCACCAAAATAACATCATAAACATCGAATTAAACCCCAAAATCAATGAAATTTCTCAAAACTTCTTTAAACATCAAATTTTGCATTTAAGGTCTGAATCACATCTAATTAAGTCTGTTTCTTACCAAACTTTACACATATGATACAAATATTATACCGAAACTTATCGGGCTCCGGAACCAAGATACGTGCCCGATACCACAGATTTCACATAGAATTACATTTTTCAAAATCTCTTATATTTTTCAGAAAATAATTTCGTTTAAAAATCTATCTTTCGGACTTTGGACCTCGGAATTCGACTCCGGGCATACGCCCAAGTCCCATATTTTCCTACGGACCCTCCGGGACCGTCAAATCAGGGGTCCGGGTCTGTTTACCAAAAATGTTGACAGAAGTCAACTCTATTCAAATTTCTAATACAAAATTATCTTTTTTATTAGTTTTGTTCACATAAAGGCTTCTCGGCTACACGCCCGGGCTGCGCACGCAAATCGAGGTGAGATAGAAGAAGGTTTTCATGACCTTAGAACACGGAATTAAATAGAAATATACGGGATGACCTTTTGGGTCATCACAATCTCCCCCTCTTAAACAAACGTTCGTCCTCGAACGTGCCAAGAGTCACCTTGAACTCATCCAATCACTGATTGTATACTTCCAACACATAATTGTGGGTGATTCGACGTCACCCCAACCCACATAATCCTGATGAAACAATCACAACCGCATTATAGCCTTTACATCACCACCGATAAGCCTCATACCTCTACTTCTCACCCTCTAATTATTTACAAAAGACAAGGTTCTATATCCATATCTGGCATTAGCTTCAACCAGTTGCATCAACTCATGACTACACCCGTAAGGCACGACCACACAACATAGCACATCACACATAGGCTCAAATGACTTTTGATCACAATAGTTGCCCGAAATCAACTCAACATTAGCAATTAGCCCCACATCTAAAAGAACTCTATTTCCAAGATCCATAATATTGATAATGATGCGATAAACATGAAGAAATCATTATTAAACACCCGAGTCACCAAGCCACAACTAACACCACCGGGCACCCATCTCGCAAACTAACACTAAAGAAGCACATAACAAAATTACTAAATATGAATATAGAAACATATAAGGGAACTATCAAACAAGCCCATATGCACAACTCTCTATCAATACTGACTTACCAAAAGAAATATAACAAGGAAGAAGTAAAGCATATGAACAAATCACAAGTATTTCATCCTGATAAAATTCCCACCGTGGTACTCAGCCCGGTCCAAACATGTCGAATCACAAATATCACGAGGACCTCGCCCTCAACTCTGAATCACATACCGAAAATTTATCATACTAATTGAATTCCTCCACTAATTCGTCTCGGCTGATAAAATCATAATTCCAACTGAGCTCACACCTTGTTGGAGTATCAATTCACAGCTCGAAAACAAAATACTTAGGAAAATCACACAAAGCTTACTACGAAGAACAACAAGGACTCACATCCAGTTTCACCACTAGCAAGAATGAATAAAACAACGATACACACGGGTTACTACTCATAGAATCTCTCATAAGGAGCAAACACGAAAATATAGTGCAAAACATGAAATTCACTTATAAATGAAACAACAAATATATGGTACTCGTCCTGACCAACAGAACTATAGTGAAATACAATTGGTGCCCCTCTGTAAGACATCAAAATATACCTGGGCGATGATATTTGGCACAACGACCTCTAGTTTACTATGTGAAACACATCAATGGGTCGGGCCTCCCCCTATTGGGCGCCCTCTAATCACCTGAATACCCTGCTATAACACACCTACCTGAATCCTAAAATGATCTCTCACCCTGTGGATAACATCTCCACACTGAAAATATCCTTTCTACTGTCGTGGCTGTAGAAACTGAGCTACACAAGTACTCTAAAACCTCTGAGCACCTGGAACCCCATACATAGTTGGTAATGAAAACTGAACTGGCTGACCCACAAAACCTCCATTGTATCACACCCTGCCACCATAATAAGGACCTATAGATCCCTCCGGTCTACGAGGCCTCCTCGCCTCGCTGAACTGTCTCTCCAGATCCCGTATGTCCTCTCACTCCCTGTCCCCCATGCTCTCAAACCAGCGGGCGATCCCTACTACCTGCTGAAATGAGGCATCCTACTCTAACTCTCGAGACCCGCTGAACCAAATATCATGTCTGAATCTCTCAATGACTCTACGGACCCATCTCCTAACTGAAGCAACCAAGGGAGGTGTATATCTGGCCAACTCACTGAATCTAATGACATACTCCAATAGTGACATAGTGTCCTGACGCAACTGCTCAAACACCGCGCGTCGTACATCCCGAAAGAAATGAGGTGCAACCTTCCTCAAAACATCTTCGAAAATTGAATCTATGCTAGCGAAGCTAACTCGGACAGGTTACCCCAACTCATATACCGCCACCACTGATCAACCCACTAATCTAAACCTGAGACGTGACAAAAGCAAACCCGATCATCTCCACAATACCCGAATTATGAAGAATATAGTGACACTCCTCCAGGAAACCCTGGGCACCATCTGTTGCCCATCCACTGAAAGATAAGAGGGTAGTACTTCCAGTACCTCTCAAATCTCAAGTATTCTTCCTCTAATGCTGCTACCCTAACCACGGCTGAACTGAACCCACATGTTGTGCTGTCATGACAACTGGAGCCTGACCAACATGATCTCACTGCTCTGGATTGTAGACGCTGGGAGTCTAAACTCCTCCCTTGATCTGTAAAGCAACTGATGCACTAGAATCAACCCTGTCTAAGTCAATGCACCAATTATACTCAAAAGCTATGCCCAAGCTTCCTGAAGTCCGGGTAGCAACAGACACCTCCAGTACCTGTCCCCCCAACTAGAGCTGCCGGTGGCTCCTCCATGACTGCTCTGACAGGCATCTTAACTGCGGCACGTGCTCCTCGTCGGCCTCTCTCTAAGTACTGTTGCATTCTAGTTTCTCAAGCGATGTAATTCCCCTGTATTTGATTTACCACCAGTTCGAAATCGCTGTTGATTTTGATTTGTTCGATTGACAACTCTCGTGCCAATTCTAAACCTGCAATAACAACCTCGAACTCTGCTTCATTGTTAGTTATTGGATAGCATTTGATTGCTTATCGTATCTTTTCACCCGTGGGTGATATTAGGACAATACCTACAACCTGCTCCTTTTATATTAGATGAGCCATCCGTAAATAGGGTCCACTGACCTGGGTTTATACCATTGAAAAGTTGCAATTCCTTTTCTACTTCGTGAGTAATGTTACTGCTAAAGTCAGCTACAAAGTCGGCCAATATTTGTGACTTAATTGCAGTTCTAGGTTGATAAGTTATATCATGTTCACTTAATTCTATGGCCCATTTGGCTAATCTTCCTGACAGTTCTTGTTTATGCAAAATATTCCTTAAAGGATATGAAGTTACGACAATAATTTGATGACATTGAAAATAAGGACGCAATTTTCTTGATGCCATTATTAATGCTAAAGCTAATTTTTCTAGATGTGGATATCTAGTCTCTGCATCTAATAAAGTTTTGCTTACGTAATAAATGGGAGATTGTTTACCTCTTTCTTCTCTTACCAGTACTGCACTTACGGCAATTTCTGAGACAACCAGGTAGATGTATAATCTTTCTCCTTCTTTTGGCGTTGATAGAAATGGTGGTTTTGACAAGTAGACCTTCAAGTGTTTTAAAGCCTGTTGACATTCTTCAGTCCATTCGAACTGATTTTGCTTTTTAAGAATTTCAAAGAATTTAAAGCTTTTTTCGGAAGATTTATAAATAAATCTCCCTAGAGTTGCAATTCTTCCTGTCAATCTTTGGACTTCTTTTTTATTTCTCAAGATTTCAGGTATTTCTTCTATAGCTTTTATATGTGCTGTATTTACCTCTATTCCCCTGTTAGACACAAAGAATCCCAAAAACTTACCAGATTGTACTCCGAAGGCACATTTTTCTGGGTTGAGTTTCATATTGTACCTGCGTAAAATATCAAAAGTGATAGAGAGATGTTGTAGATGATCTACTGCTTGTATTGACTTTACAAGCATATCATCGATGTAAACCTCCATTGTTTTACCCAAATGTTCTTGGAACATTTTTGTCACTAATCTTTGATAAGTGGCACCTGCATTTTTTAACCCAAAGGGCATAACATTATAACAATAGGTCCCCCGGTTAGTAATGAAGGAAGTCTTTTCTTCATCCAAGGGGTCCATTTTGATTTGGTTATAACCAGAATATGCATCTAAAAAGCTTAACAATTCATGACCCGCGGTTGCATCGATCATTTGATCTATATGTGGCAAGGGAAATGAATCTTTAGGACATGCTTTATTTAAATCAGTATAATCGACACATACCCGCCATTTGCCGTTCTTTTTGGGTACTACTATAGTGTTAGCTAGCCAGTCAGGATACTTTACCTCTCGTATCGACTCTATATTTAAAAGCTTTTTAATTTCTTCATCGATCACTTGATTCTTAAAAAGATCCTTGTTTTCGTTTCTTTTGTTTAACAGGTACGAACGATGGATCTTCGTTTAACTTGTGAGTCATCACTTCTGGTGGGATACCTGTCATATCCGAATGGGACCATGCGAAACAATCCTCATTAGCCTTTAAATAATTGACAAACGTACCTTTTTGTTCTGGAGTTAATCTTTCTAACAATTTTACGCCAATGTAAAGTTTCCTTTCGGGCTTTTGTTCTGAGATGGGAACAACCTCGAGTTCTTCAGCAGTTGTTTTGATATGTTCTTCTTCTTCTGATTCATGAATGAAATCTGGTCTGGAGTCTATGTCCGCATGTTCTGGCTCATTCTTGATGATTACAGGATTTGTTTTGTCATTATCCTCTTCCGTACCTATTAGAATATCTATTTCTTTGGTACGTAGCTGATCAGAAGTTTGTTCCATACCTGTTGGTTGATGAGCCTCTGTTTGACAATTCGTTGTTTCTTCCGCGTCTCTTTTATTGTTAAGAGTTATTGAATTAATATTCCTCGAGGTTTGCTGATCACCCCTGATCTGCCTTATTCCCCATTTGGAAGGGAATTTTATTACTTGATGTAAAGTAGATGGGACTGCTTTCATATCATGAATCCATGGTCTTCCTAGGATGACGTTGTAAGCCATTTCTGTGTTAATGACTTGGAATTATGCATTTTTGATGACTCCCTCAGCGTAAGTGTTGAGTTCAATATCACCTTTAGTATCACTGTTGAAATGTCGAACCCAGATATGGCTCGAACCTTTGGAATCATTGTGTTTTCTACTAGCATTTCTTCCATGACTTTCATCAAAATAATATTGACTGAACTGCCTGGATCAATCAACACCCTTTTAACGTTAGTGTCATGAATGAGTAAGGATATTACCAGCGCGTCATTGTGTGGAAGTATTAATCCACCAAAGTCTGCGTCGTCAAAAGATATTTGTTCTTCCCTCATTTCTTCTCGAACCCGCTTTCCGTGGGTGTTCGTGACTTTTGAGGTTAGCTGGCAGATTATCCCGTTTACTTCTTCTCCTCCATGTATAACATTAACAGTCCGTTTTGGGGAGGGTGGTTTCGGTGGCTCCTGCCCGTTCTTCATATATGCATGTTTACCTTTATCACTAAACAAGTCTGTTAAATAGATGTTCTACTTCACCTTGTAAATATCTACAATCTGCCGTTCTATGGTCGTGATCATTGTGGAATTCACACCATTGATCGAGGTTCCTCCTGTTAGGATTAGAACGCATTTTTTTTGGCCATTTAACTTTGTCTCCCATACTTCTTAGTATTGAGACGAGCTCAGTGCTGCTTACATTAAAGTTATGGTGTCCAATTCGGGTAATATCCCGGAATTGTTCATCTCGATCTCTCCTGGATCTAGATGAGGATGAGTTTGTATCTCTTCCTGAAGGTTTTGTATTTTCAAACCTGGGACGTAGGTCATGTCTGGAGGGTCCTAAGTAAGGATCATACCTGTTTTTACCTGACTTTTTCTCTGATTCTAGGCGCCTTGTTCTGTGATATTCTTCATCTTTTGATTGTGTGGTTATATCCTCTTCAATCCTTAATTTAGTAATGTACTTGTTGTATACGTCATTCCATGTCGTGGTCGGGAATTCTCTTAGACTTTCTTTGAGTCGTCTCGTGGCTTCTAAACTTTTCTCTTTCAAGTTGCTTGTGAATGCCATAGCTGCCCAGTTGTCAGGCACCCTTGATAGTTGCATTCTTTCCCTTTGAAACCTGTCTACAAACTCACGGAGCAATTCCTTGTTTCCTTGCTTTATCTTGAATATATCTTCCATTCATTTTTTAACTTTTTGTGCACCAGAATGTGCTTTTATAAACGAATCTGCAAGTTCAGCAAAAGAATTTATAGAGTTTTCAGGGAGAAGAGAATACCAGGTTAAGGCTCCTTTCGTGAGTGTTTCTCCGAATTTTTTGACAAGGACTGATTCTATTTCCTCTTTTGTTAAATCATTGCCTTTTACTCCAGTGGTGAAAGCAGTCACGTGATCACGTGGGTCGGTTGTTCCATCGTATTTGGGGACATCAGGCATTCTAAACTTCTTGGGTATAAGTAAGGGGGCTGCACTTGGCTTCCAAGGTTGTTGAGAATACCTATCCACATCAATTCCTTTGATAATAGGCGGAACACCAGGGATTTGCTCGATGCGATCGTTTTGTTCTTTCATCTGCTTCTGCATGGTTAATAATAAATTTTGTAATTCTGAATTACTAGTCGTACCTGGTCGTGTTTCAGGAAGTGTATTGAGAGTTTCATTCCTGGTTGAATTTGTTAACCCCGCTTGCAAATCTTCTACTAGAATTGTATTATTCAGAGGCAGTGTTGGTGGTACTAGAGGTACTTGTGGTAATCCTCTTGCAAATTCTCGCAAAGCCTGTCCCACGTATTCAGCAATCATTTGCCTTATTTGATCTGATTCCACCGGTTGTTCATTATTGTTACGATTGTCAGCTCTTTCAGGAGATGGTTCTCTCGAAGCTCGTGGAGTTCCTCGAGGAGGAGTTGAAGCTGGGGTTTCACTTCTTTGCTGGTTGTTATTGTTATTATTGCTGACGTTGTTGTTGTTGTTGAAATTCAACATGATTTTAAGGATATCGATTGGTAGCGAAAACGGTGATTATCAGATTCCCGGTAACGGAACCAATTTGTTTAACCAAAAACTAAGAANTTACATTTTTATCTCTTTTATAGGGATGATCTCCTAGTACAACGTTTGTATTTCTGTCATGATAGCCTATTTAATGCTTAATTATTACATTTATGAGGCGTTACAATGATGAATAGTAACTGTTATTTTAGGAGTTACATAATGTACAAGACATTAATTGCTGATCTTCGAATCGGCCTATTATTGCGACCGGATTCGTTGTGACCGTGTCTCTTCTTCTTTGATGATCTTTCCAAGACTAATTTCTTGTATTGACCGTACCTTTTTATCACGTGTCCACGTGTGATATTTTATTTGGTCCACCTGGCTGGCTGGGTCATCCAAATTTTGTACACGTATGAGGCTATATTTTTTACCAATACAAATCACACCCCCAGTATGCGTCAATTAACTAAAGACGAAACTTTTAGCGTAAGAAAAATGCGAGATGTAACAGTACTAATACTACTGGTAAGACTAAGAGAGACTCTCGACTACCTCTCATTCTTCAACCCTAATTCTTGACATTCCCACCATCTTATCGAGGGTCATGTCCTCGATAAGCTGAAACTATGCTATGTTCTGCTTAATCACTTTTCTCCAGTACTTCTTTGTCCTACCCTTATTCTTTCTCAGACCCATCATGGTCAACTTCTGACACCTCCTAATCAGGGCCTCTATGCCTCTCCTCTTCACATGTCCGAACCACCTCAGCCTCGATTACCACATCTTATCCTCCACTGGGGCCACTCCCACATTATTCCCAATAACTTAATCCTAATCTTAATTTTCCCACACATCCATCTCATTATCCTTATTTTTTGCTACTTTCATCTTTTAGACATGGTATTTCTTTACCGGTAAACCAGCCTCACATAACATAGTTGGTTTAACTTCCACCCCGTAGAACTTACTCTTAAATCTTGGTGGCACATTCTTATCACACAAAATACTAGATGCTAGCCTTTGTTTCATCCGCCCCGCTCCAATACAATGTATAACATTCTCGTCAATCTTTCGGTTACCATGGATTACAGACTCAAGATATTTGAAACTATCTCTCTTGGGGATAACTTAACTGTCAAGCTTCACGTCCATTTCTGCTTCAAGACTTCTCTCACTGAACTTGTACTCTTATGTACTATGTTTTGATCATGCTCAACTTGAGACCCTTAGACTTCAGGGTCTGTTTCAAAGCCTCCAGCTTAGCATTAACCCCGCCTCGCGTCACGTTAATCATTACTATGTTATCAGAAATTAACATACACCGTGTCACATCCCCTTAAGTGTGTTGCAACGACACATCCATCACTAGGGCGAATAAAAACGGGCTAAGAGCTAATCCTTGATGCAACCCTATAGGAAAATATTGCGAGTCTCCTTTATGTAATTTATGAAGATTATTTAATTTATTTCTTTTTTCAATGTACAAAAAAGTAACACTATCACGTCAAAAACACTCAATATCTATATCTATATCATATTAACGAAATATCATTCAGGATTTTTACCCTTTAATGATAAAATTTTAAAATTAGTTAAAATTTTACTCATTAATTAATCTTTTCTTATTTGAACTATGTAGAAGGTCCTAATATTTAGAAGTTAAAGAGTCCAAATTCAACTTAAGTTTTGTTTTACATAAAAGTTTTCATTATTTGACCAACTTTTATATGAACTTCAGAAGTGCCTTTAGAGTTTAATAGGCCGGGCCCAAATCGGTCTCGGGCTTCACGGGCCTTGTGTATTAACCGGCCCGGGACGTGCTCGGACCCATATGGTCCCGGGCTAAGTGGGCCGGTCCCCGGGCCTAAGTGGGTCTGGGCTATTTTTTTTTTTAATTTTTTTTGTCTAAGGCAATTTCTTGTAAATTAAATTATTTAATTGTGACTTAAATTTTGTAATTCAAATTTAAACACAAAAATATTATAAAGAGATATTCAAAGGAATGCATTATAATTTTTATTATTACGATATTAACAAACAATGGAAATATCTTTCTTAGTCTTCCTCCCCCTAATGGAATGAGCACAACAAGGTGCTAATACCACCATTGAAAGGAAAAGACAACTAGTCAATTTGTGCCAAAATAAAAGTTACATATTAGTTTACATTGTATCTCTTACAAATTTCATAAATCTTTCGAGGTCCGAAGGAATTTCCGTTGGTGGTGGCGGAAAAGAAGCTTGTTCATCACCGCTTCTGGGCGAAGCAACATCCTCCGCAAGTTCAGCTAGAATTTCGTCGTATGCTTTCTCTACTTCCGGTTGTGATTCAGCAAGTCCAAAGTTTCTTCATTCCGAACGGATCCAATCTCTGAAGAGTACTGATTTTTCCAAGTTCTCCCTCATAGACGCTCTATGATCACCGAGTTGAAGTCTTGCTTGACTGAAAGCGCTCTTTGATGCCACTGTTGAATCTTGAATAGTTAAAATGTCTCGAGCCATCCTTGAAAGAACCGGAAAGTATTTTTCTTTGTCCTTCCACCATTCCAAAATATTAAAGGAGCCGCCGGGATTCACTAATACTGTTGGTAAGACTAAGAGAGACTCTCGACTACCTCTCAATCTTCAACCCTAATTCTTGACATCCACACCTTCTTATCGAGGGTCATGTTCTCGATAAGCTGAAACAATGTTATGTCCTGCTTAATCACTTTTCTCCAGTACTTCTTTAGCCTACCCCTATTCTTTCTCAGACCCATCATGGTCAACCTCTGACACCTCCTAATGTGGGCCTTTATGCCTCTCCTCTTCACATGTCCGAACCACCCTAGCCTCGATTCCCGCATCTTATCCTCCACTGGGGCCACTCCCACATTATTCCCAATAACTTAATCCTAATATTATCTTTACCACACATCCCTCTCATTATCCTCATTTTTGATACTTTCATCTTATAGACATGTGATTTCTTGACCAGTAAACACTCAGCCTCACATAACATAGTCGGTCCAACTTCCACCCCGTAGAACTTACTCTTAAATCATGGTGGTACATTCTTATCACACAAAATACAATATGCTAGACTTTGTATCATCCGCCCCGCTCCAATACAATGTGTAACATTCTCGTCAATCTTTCGGTTACTATCTCTTGGGGATAACTTATCTGTCAAGCTTTAGGTCCACTTCTGCTTCATGACTTCTCTCACTGAACTTGTACTCTTAAGTATTCTATTTTGATCATGCTCAACTTGAGACTGTTAGACTTCAGGGTCTGTTTCAAAGCCTCCAGCCTAGCATTAACCCTGCTTCGCGTCACGTTAATCATTACTATGTTATCACCCCACATATCGACAGTTTTTTAATGCTTTATCCTAGGCCCATCTAGTTGATCGAGGGATAGAAAAGTCAAAGAGGGGCTTTCCATTTAGCAAAAATATGTTTTTCAGCGAGGCAATTAACATACACCATGCCACATCCCCTGAAGTGTGTCGCAACGACACATCCATTGCTAGGACAAATAAAAACGAGCAAAGAGCTAATCCTTGATGCGACCCTATAGGAAAATATTGTGAGACTCCTTTATGTAATTTATGAAGATTTTAATTAAATTATTTAGTTTTTCAATGTACCAAAAAAAAGTAACACTATCACGTCAAAAATACTCAATTTCTATATCTATATCATATTAAAAAAGCTTAACGAAATATCATTCAGGATTTTTACCCTTTAAAGATAAAATTTTAAAATTAATTAAAATTTTACTCATTAATTAATCTTTTCTTATTAGAACTATGTAGAAGGTCCTAATATTTAGAAGTTAAAGAGTCCAAATTCAGCTAAAGTTTTGTTTTACATAAATTGTTTAATTATTTGACCATTTTTATGGGAACTTCAGAAGTGCTTTTGGAGTTTAATACGTGCCCCGTGGCTAAGGTTGTAAAGTGGTCCGGACCCGGGCCTAAACGGTCTAAGTGGGCCTGTCCCAACCGGTCACGGACTTCACGGGCCTTTGTGTAGTAACCAGCCCGGCAGGGCCTAGACCCATATGGTCTCGGTCTAAGTGGGCCGGTCCCCAGGCCTAAGTGGGCCTAAGTCGGCCGGGGCTATTTTTTTAATTTTTTTTATCTAAGGCAATTTCTTGTAAATTATATTATATAATTGTGACTTAAATTTTGTAATTCAAAGTTAAACACAAAAGTATTGTAAAGAGATATTCAAAGGAATGGATTATAATTTTTATTATTTTGACATTAACAAAAAATAACAATATCTTTCCTAGTCTTCCTCCCCCCAATGGAATGAGAACAACAAGGTGCTAATACCACCATTGAAAGGAAAAGAAACTAATCACGATGTGCGAAAATACAAGTTAAATATATTAGTTTACATTGTATCTCTTACAAATTTCATAAATCCTTCAAGGTCCGGAGGAATTTCTGTTGGTGGTGGCAAAAAATAAGCTTGTTCATCACCGCTTTCGAGCGAAGCAGCATCCTTCGCAAGTTCAGCTAGCATTTCTTCGTAAGCTTCGTATACCTCTGGTTGTGATTCAGCAAGTCCAAAGTTTCTTCGTTCCGAACGGATCCAATCTATGAAGAGTACTGATTTTTCCAATATCTCCCTCATAGACGCTCTATGATCACCGAGTTGAAGTCTTTCTTGACTGAAAGCGCTCAATGATTCTACTGTTGAAGCTTGAATAGTTAAAATTTCTCGAGCCATCCTTGAAAGAACCGGAAAGTATTTTTCTTTGTCCTTTCACCATTCCAAAATATTAAAGGAGCCGTCGGGATTCACTTCTTCAAGTCCCTACGACAAATAAATTTCAAGCTCATTTAGTTGTGAACAATCACTAGTACTAGAACCTTGAGAATCCCTGAACCCTTGAACCCCGCCCAAGCACTAAGTGCCCTTACTCCCGTTGTAACGACCCGATCGGTCGTTTTGCGTTATCGGACCCCATTCCCCTAAATGAAACTTCCCATAGTGACTTATTGTGATTTATGACTTGCGGGGGCGGGTGGTTCGGGATTCAGACGTGTTTAGAGTGGTATAGGAACACTTAGTACCTTAAGGTTGGCCTTTTTGGCCAAGTTTGACTTTGGTCAACATTTTGAGTAAACGACCTCGGAATCGAGTTTCGACGATTTCGGTAGCTTCGTATTATGATTTCATACTTGGGCATATGTTCGGAATGGGTTTTGGATGACCCGGGAGCGTTTCGACGCCCAATATCGAAATAAGAGTTTCCTTAAGTTTGAAATTTGGTTTGGAACGTGTTTTTGTGTTTTCGAGGTCCGAATTGAATTTCGAGATCGGGAATAGATCCGTTATGTCATTTATGACTTACTCGTAAAATTTGGTGTCATTCCGAGTAGTATAGGTCGGTTCGGCGCATTGATATCGAATTCAAGAACTTGAAGTTCTTAAGTTTTGATTCTAGGGGTTTTGAGGTATGATTTTGAGTTTTAGCAATGTTTGGAGTGTTCCGAAGGCTCGAGCAAATTCGTATTATGATTTGGGACTTGTAGGTATATTTGGAAGGGGGCTCGAGTGGGCCCAGGTGCCTCTCGGGCACCAAACGGGGCTAAAAACTAGCTGAAGCAACTGCTGGTGCACCTGTTCTGGTGTAACCGCAGGTGCGGCTGCCCAGTCGCAGGTGCGGGATTACTCCTGCGGTCCCAGCCTCGTAGGTGCGACCCCCAGGTGGGCTGCCTAGTTCTCGCAGGTGCGGGCCCTTTCCCGCAGGTGCGGGCCCTTTCCCGCAGGTGCGGACTCCTACACGCAGGTGCGAGCCCAGACCCTTGTCCCATTTTCCACAGGTGCGAGCTATTGCTCGCAGGTGCGAGACCGCAGGTGAGGTCTTTGAGCCGCAGGTGCGGAATAACTATTAGGCTGTGTGTTTCTTTAAAACAGGGGAGATGTTCATTTTTCCTCATTTCTTCCACCATTAGAGACCTTGAGAGCTTTGGAAAACTGCTCCACGACCTAGCTACTGAAGAGGTAAGTAAATTCTACCCTAGTGTTAGTTTAATACATGAATTTCTAGCTAAATTAACTACTTAATTAGTGACAATCAAGGAAATGGGTAGTAACCTAGGGCTTTCGAGAATTTAAGGAATTACCCATGAGTTGGCTATGAAATCATACAAAAATCGCATATTTACGATCCTTAGGTTATGGGTGAGTATTTCCTTCGTGAATTTTCGGAATCCGAGTGCGCGGGCCCGGGGGTGGATTTTGGGATTTCTTCAAGAATGATGAATTGACTAAGTAAATAGGAGAATTTCCATGCTTTTGAGTATAATTTGATATATTCGTGTAACATTTGATTAGTTTTGAGTCCTTGGGTGACGAGTTTGGGGTTTCGTGCGCATTCTTGACCCGGGGAGTAGATTCGACGCGAGGTGAGTCTCCTTTCTAACCTTGTAAGAGGTAATTGTCCCCATAGGTGATCTAAATGCTATGTGTTAATGTATGTGGGAGCTACGTACGTACCAAGTGACGAGAGTCCGTACGTGGCGGCTATTATTGTGATGTATGTGTAGTTTTAGGACCCACGAGCATGCTTTTATGTGCCTTACATGTATCCCTAAATCTATGTTGAGTTGGTTATTATTCTCGAATTGGCATGAAGATATTAGGAAGTCATGTTTTAGAATTCATTACTTAAGTTCTTGTTTTCAAGTATAATCTCTGTTAAATGCCTGAATTTCTAATAATTCTATGTATGTATATGAGCACCCGCGTTACATGTATGATTTGTGAGCGGGATAGCCTTATCATTATGCAAACCGCGTCGCATGATCGATTCGAGAGCGGGGTAATAGATGCATCTATGGTTCGAGCCATTCGACCCTCGGCAGTACATATTTATTTTTGCAACGTTTCGGTTGTACGCTCCGGCATACCTGTTTAACCAAAGAATAATATCCTTTGGCCAAAGATATTTTAGGATAAACTCGGGTTATTGATAATCGAAAAGAGAATGAAATAATAAGTAAAGAAACAATAGATTTATAGCAATATGCAAGAAGTAAAATAGTTTGTATTCGAGAATTCAGATGTCCTGTTTGTTACATTTTCTTCCCTTTTATAGGGAGATTCTCCTAGTACAACGTTTGGATTCCAGTAATGGTGGCTCATTAATGACTAATTATTACATTAATGAGGCGTTACAATGGTGAATCGTAACTGTTATTTTAGGAGTTACATAACGTATATGACATTAACTGTTGATCCTCGAATCTGCCCATTATTGTGTCCAGATTCGTCATGACCGTGTCTCTTCTTCTTCATTAGGTTTCCCGTAGCTGATATACTCGTGGTTGATAAAACAATTCCGTGCATGTTGAGTTAATCTTGTACCTGCCCGTTGCTTTGTCTAGATTCATTTTAACCGTGTCTCTTTCTCATGGCTATTATATGAAAGAGTATACTAACCGTATCTCTTTTATCCCATGCCTCTGTGTATCTTTACCTCCACATGTGCTGTTTTCTTTGGTCCACATAGTTGGCTGAGTCATCCAGATTTTGGCTGCGTGTAAAGCTATTTTTTACCAATACAGATAGTCCCCCCACTTGCCATGTATTTGACGTATAATATTTGGTAAGTGGATACGCATTTATGGCGGGAATATTTTGCCGCCACTTTGTTCCGAGACATTGTATCCTTTATTGAACGCATTCATCGTGTATTACTTCTATTTAATGCTTCTTCCACGTGTTTGTCTTTGATTGGCTCTACAACAATTCGCCGCATCAGTTCTGAAGTGAGACTTTTAATTATGACTTTCCATAATTACTTTTCCATGCTTTGACGAATGCCATTAGGTATAAATAATCGTCTTCTTTCTTTCTCTTTCACGAAACACTTCTATAATTTGATTTTTCCTTGGTGTAGAAATTTTCCTTAGCTTGCATAAATATGTCTTCATCTGGTCGACCTAAAAAGGTTATCAATGTTGAAACTTTGGCATCTCCTTCTTCTGCTCCATCTAGGAGCCGGAGAGGTGGTCGATTGAGGAGTTTAGGATCTGTTTCCACTAGAGGTTCTTCATCTCCTTTAGTTTCTCCTTCTTCTAGTAGGTCTTTGTTTTCTCCCAAAGGTAGATCCTCTCATTCTGTTTCTAAGAACAAGGATGATATTCGTGAACCCAGAGTTGACAAAATCATTCATGCTGAGATAGTTTTTCCAGAAGTAAATTCTTCCATCGCCGAACAAACTTCTTCTTTAGATAGTGTAGAGAAATACGCTACCATTGTTACTGTAGGTCATATTCCTGTTGCTCGTAGGGAATGCTCCAGGTAGTCTAACGTTCCCATTCCTGTGCCAAGTAATATCCAAAGAATCACGTCTTATAAGACGGGTTTTTCTTATGTCTATACTTACCCTTTCACATTAGGATTTCAGCCTCCTGTTGACCTTGTTATCATAGAATTTTTCCGTTTTTTCAATATTTGCCTAGGACAGGTTGGTCCCTTAGTATGGCGTGTTGTTGCTTGTCTAAGATTTTTGGCTTCAAAGGTTTCTGTTCCTTTCACCTTTCATCATCTGATGCATTTGTATTCACCTGCTCTGTTTCGTCAAGGGATTTTTACTCTGGCTGCTCGGAGTAAGAGATTTTTAGTAACCCCTGATGATGATAAATACAGAGGTTGGTACCTGAGGTACGTTGTTGTTCCCACTGCTGTTCTAGTGGGTGAAAAATAATCTTCCCTTCCCTGAGAAGTGGAACCGTGCACGTAAGTACTTTTGTTCGCACTTGTCTTCTTTACATAAAGTTGTATTATGTTTTTAACACCGCATCTGTTTTCCTCTTGTTTTCAGCAACTATGAATATTGTCGAGAATGTCTACGATATTCGTAGTTGGGTAGAAAGAATGTTAACTGCTGCTCCTGCCGAGGAAAGATCCTGGAAGTACTTTTCCACAAAGTATAAATGGATTGTCAAGACTCATGGTAAGTAGAGTTTTTCTCTTTTCTTTCCTTACCTGAATTTTGTTTAATTCTTTCTCTTTTTTGATAGGGTTTTCTGCCCGTGGGGCATCTTCATCGCTTCTGAAGATGTCGTTATCTCATGCCCAAAATGTCTTAGCTAGTGCTTCAAAAAGAAAGGTTCAAGGTTCTAGCTTTGGAGGAGAAGATGAGGATGAAGAAGAGAGTGCTTTAGTGCACCGGGCGAGAAGAAGGCGGGTAGTTTCTGACGATGAGTCTATCCCGCACCTCTTTCTTCCGTGTTGACAATCAGGCCTTCTTCTTCTCGTGATCAATCCCAGTCCCCAACTCGAGATCCTACCGAGCGTCTATTTCATGAAGGTTTTGAAATGGACCCTGATGATGTTCCCCTGGCTACCATCTATCCAGATTTTGCTGTCGTTCCTGCTCCTCACTCTATGGCTGTTGTTCCTCCTCCCATACCTGTTATTTCTTCAGTTTCTTTTCCGTCCATCTCTATCGAAGTGCCCGCGGCTTCTTTAGCTTCCGGTCCTTCTCTCTTTTCCGTTATCCCTTCTGTCCCTTCTTCCGTGCCTTCTGTTATAGAAGAAGGGTCTTCCAGCAGGGACATGAGAAGAGTTACAAATGAGGTTCCAGCCGGTGGAAGCCTCTTCAAGAAGACTGGTGAGCCAGAGGTATGGCTTAAGCCTTTAATTGGCTCTGAGGAGAGGGCCAAGATTGATAGCCACGCAACTCTTACTTGGGCCAATGAGGTGGTGCACAACTCCTTAAAGGTATGTACTTTGGAAAAACCTTTGCACACATGTTGTTCTTTAATTAACAGTTTAACACATTTGATTGTTTTACCATTTTTGCAGACGCACCTTATTGGTTTGGAGCTTATGAAGAGAGTTTCCAATTATGAAAATGAGTTGAAGGTGTTCCGTGGGCTCGATGATATTAAAGCACAGTACGACAGTCTTCGAATAGAGATGAGACAGATACCTTGAGGAAGAAATTGAAGGTTGTTAAGGCAGAGCTGGCAGTGGAGAAAGCTTCTTTCAGCCAGGTCAATAAGGATAAAGATGTTCTTGAATCTTCATTTGTTGAACAATTGTCAAAAGCTACGGAGGAAATCCGGCACCTGAAGCACGTGTTGGGGGAGAAAGAGGAATATTCTGGTGAACTTGTGCGTAATCTCTCCCAGGTTCAAGAGGATCTCCGTGAAGCTCAAATGAAGGCTCAGACTTTGGAGGAATCAATTGCATCTCTAAAGGTTGCCTTTGAAGCCGCTGAGACTGAGAATGATAATTTGAAGGGCGAGATTCAGGCTTGGTCAAGGGACTATGATGACCTTGAAGAATCAACGGTTGTTGACGTGAGTAGGGAATATATGCATGCTCGCCATGATACATTGTTGGAAATGAGTCGAGAAGGCTTTGACCTTGATGCTGAGATTGCAAAATCTAGGGAAGCTATGGAGAAGACTCAGCAAGGTTTTGATCTCTCTCCAGCTGATGAAGCCCAGGAAGAAGCGGACGATTCTTCAGAAGAAGCTGGTTCTCCTCCTCCTCCTGGAGAATGAAGACTTTAGTCACCCTTGTTTTATTTTTCTTTTTTATTGGATTGGTTTAATTACTCCCAGCTCCATCGGGAGTAAATTTGAAACTTCTAAAGTCCCCAATTGACAATTTAGGGGCAAAAATGTATTTATCTATGCGGCTAAGTACTAGTTTAGTACTTAGTTTTTAACTTAGCCGCTTTTATATCAATAATTTTTGAGACTTTTTTTTATGAGTTTGAGCCTTGCTCTTTACTCAAGTCTATTGCTTTGTGTTTCTTTTGTGAGGTTTCTGTTCGTACCTCTAAGCTTTCTTTGCATAAAGATGCGTGCTTTACTTTGAACCCTTTTATGATGGGTGTAGTATAAGCTTTTTAGCCTCTGTTTATAAGAGGCTTTGTTTATGAATTAGGGCCCTTTTAATGTTTTAATGAAGAAGACGTCTCAACTTCATTGAAAATGCAATAGAGTGATAGGAATTTTTCACATGTTTAAGAATGTTTTTGTGAGAGGTTTTTGCTTGAACTTTCACAACATTTTACATGTGTTATGTTTGTCATCTAAAACTCATGTTGCAACTGTTTTGTTTTAATAGATTTGATAATCACTTGTATTTTGTAACTGTTTTTAGTAGGTAACAGTTTTTTTGAGTTAATATAAGGAAGTAACCGTTTTCATTAGTAACAGTTTTTGTAAGTATTGGGTTTTTCCCATGACTGTTTTATTTGCAACAGTTGTAAGTACGAGAGAAATGTATTGTAATCCGTAACTGTTTTATTTGATAACAGTTTTGAGAATATATACAAGGGTTTTGATCTTTCATCCGTAACTATTTTATTTGAATAATAGTTTTTTATTTGAGTACAAAGATTTCTTAACTGTTTTGATTACAACAGTTTTGGCTAAGTACAATGATGATGATCTTCTATCCCTAACTGTTTTTGATGTAACAGTTGTTTTTGTATAAGAGATGTACATTTCTTCTTCGTAGCTAATATTTTGCCTTCTAACCTGAACCTGTTTCGAGGGTTTTTAGAGTAGGCTTTCGTAATTCTTGTGCCGGAGTTTTCAATTCTTTTGCTCGTATCACTTGACTTGTTGGGTGAATGGTTCTTTTAGGCTCGAGCATTCTGACTTCTGGTAGTCTTTTGCTTCATTTTGGCCTTCCATATTATATAGTCCCCCAAGTGTTTGAGCGTTGAAGAATGAGATCTCGAGCACTTGATTATTCCTTCTTTGTGGTCCTTTCCCTGAAAAAGGAAAACATTCCGGACTCGAAGGTATATACTTTTTTTTAGATGATGACTGCTTAACCCTTTAAAATATCCATCAGAAAGTGTAACCCTAGACCGGGAATTGTGTTATTTCCTCGCGTCTTTGCAGGTCTAATGTCATCATCTGGTGATGGGTTAACTTTTTGCCTATCATCTAAAAAAGTTAGTAAGGTTTAAATATTCAAAGATAAAATCGATCATGCGATACCTGACCGGGGGTACTTCTTTTCCTTAGAAGTAGTACTTCTTCAGGTGGATGGCGTTCCATCTCGTTGGTAGAATCCTGCCATCCATGGCTTCCAACTAGTACGTGCCTTTCCCTGCTATGCCTCGGACCTTATAGGGACCTTCCCAGTTTGGATTTAGTTTGCCAGCTCCTGCTTCCTTTGTTGACTGGAAGACCTTTTTAAGGAATTACCCCCTATTTTGAAATATTTGAGATGAGCTTTGCGGTTGTAGTATCGTTCTATGATTTGCTTTTGAGCTGCCATCCGTATTAAGGCCGCATCTGTAACGACCCAACCGGTCGTATTGCGTATCAGGGTCCCATTTCCATGAATGAAACCTTCCTTAGCGGCTATTTATGCTTTATGACCCGCGGGAGCGGGTGTTCGGGATTTGGGAATGATTTGGATGGTTTAGGAACACTTGGTTCCTTAAGGCTGGCCTATTTGGCCAAGTTTGACTTCGGTCAACATTTTGAGCAAACGACCTCGAAATCGAGTTCTCACAGCTCCAGTAGCTCGGTATGATGATTTCAGACTTGGGCGTATGTTCGGCTCGGGTTTTTGATGACCCGAGAGCGTTTCGGCGCCCGAAATGGAAATCAGGATTTCCTTTAGTTAGAATTTGGCCTGGAATGGGACTTCATGCTATCGGGGTCCGAATGGAATTCCGGGACCGACAATAGTCCCGTATAGTCATTTATGACTTGTCTGCAAAATTTGGGGTTATTCCAAGTAGTATAGACCCGTTCGGCGCAATGAAATGAAATCTAGAGTTCTTAAAGTCTTAAGTTTTAATTCAAGGGATTTGGAGGGTGGTTTCAAGTTCCAGTGATGTTTTGAGCGTTCCGTGAGCTCGAGCGAGTCCGTCATATGATTTGGGACTTGTTGGTATATTTTTTCGAAGGCTCGGGTGGGCCCAGGGGCTTCCGGACCCCGCACGGCGCCAAAAACCAGCAAAATCCACTGCTGGTGTGGCTGCTTCTGGTGTGACCGCACCTGCGGTCTACCAGTCGCAGGTGCGAGACCGCACCTGCGATCCTAGCCTCGCAGGTGCGAAAAGCCCATAGACCCCTCTACCTCCGCAGGTGCGGACTTGTGCCCGCTGGTGCGAGTCTGCTGGTGCGGACTTCCCCTCGCAGGTGCGACCCCAGCTCCCAGGCCCAGCCTCCGCAGGTGTGGGACCGCACCTGCGGCCCCAATGTCGCTGGTACGAGAATCCCTGTAGGCAGCCTATATTTAAGTTCCAAACACGGGTCTTCTTCATTTTTTCAACCCTTTCACCTCCATTAGAGAGTTCTAGGAGCTTCGAGAACCTGCTCTTGACCCCAAATGAAGTAGAGGTAAGTAAATTCTTTTCATTTATCTAGTTTCATACATGAATTAACAAAGAAATCAACTACTAATTCTTGGAAAAATCTAGGTTTTGGGTTGTAAATGGGATTTTGGAAAATTAGTGAATTGCCCCTTTCTTAGCCATTAAATTCCTGAATAAATTATGTAATTACGATCCTTAGACTACGAGTAATTTAATCCTTCAAGAATTTTCAAAATCCGAAAGCATGGGCCCGGGGTCGAAATTTCAAAAATCGTCAAGAATGTTAAATTTTAGTAATTTTTGCTAATTCTCCTTCTTCAACCTTAAATTGATTCAATTATGCTATGTTTGGCTAGCTACGAGCCGTCGAGGGTACTTTCATAATTTCGGGCGCATCTTTTGATCCGGTCCTTGGTCCGAGGAGTGCTTTTATCGAGGTGAGTCTCCTTTCTAACCTCTTAAGAGGGAAATTGTCCCTCTAGGTAACCTTGTTTGCTATGTGATCTTATTTGGGGGATACGTACGCACTGAGTGACGAGATTCCGTACGCAATGTCTATTACTGCTTCGTCCGGGTAATTAGGACACATCATGCTCATTGTTTTCCTCTGTTGTAGCATAGATATGACTTGTATACTTGTGTGATTTGTATTGTTGTCTTTGAATGTGTGATACTTGGATTGATTTAAGAGTGATAACAGAGTCATGGCAGAGTGATGATTGATTATATTATGGGGTCGGGCCGTACGCCACGGCAGAGTGATGATTGATTATATTATGGGATCGGGTTGTACGCCACGACAGAGTGATGATTGATTATATTATGGGATCGGGCCGTACACCACGGCAGAGTGATTATTGATTATATTATGGGATCGGGTCGTACGCCACGGTAGAGTGATGACTGATTATATTATGGGATCGGGTTGTACGCCACGACAGAGTGATGATTGATTATATTATGGGATCGGGCCGTACGCCACGGCGAGATTGAGACTACTAGGGTGGGATCGGGACGTACGCCACGACGAGATTGAGACTACCAGGGTGGGATCGGGCCGTACGCCACGGCGAGATTGAGACTACCAGGGTGGGATCGGGCCGTACGCCACGGTGAAATTGAGACTACCAGGGTGGGATCGGGCCGTACGCCACAGCGAGATTGAGACTACCAGGGTGCGATCGGGCCGTACGCCACGGCGGATACCAAACTTGTGTGATTTGAGATTGTTATTTGATGCCGGATATTGATGTACTTGATTATTTGTTTTACTTGCCTACAATTTTCTTTACATCCTTCTTACCTTACGACTGTTGGACCTTAGTGAGTATCAAGTCGACCTTTCGTCACTACTTCTTCGAGATTAGACGGGATACTCACTAGGTTCATATTTATATATATGTACTCATGATGCACTTTATTTCCTTTTATGTACTTGACTGTACAGGTCCAGAGGATGGTCTATCTGATTTTCAGGCCGGTGCCAGATATTGATAGCGTGGTCATACTTCACGGTGAGCTGCTTTCTTGGCGACTTCCTAGCAGCACCCTGGAGTTTCTTTTGTTATGCTCTCTGTCTATTTCATTCAGACTGGGACCTTGTATATGTTGTAGTCATTGTATATTCAGTAGTTTCCCGTGACACTCGTGACACTAGTTCCTGGCACACACGCGGTATATTTATTTGGGGTTTTGGGATGTATGTCTATGTGTATGTTGTATTTAGGCCTTGTATCTTCTATGATTTTACCTTAACTCAAGGCTAGTATCATGTTAGTTGTTATAAACTGGTAACCATTGACTTGTTTGATCGAATGGGAAGGGTATCACTTAGTGAAAGTTATATCGTCTTGCCTAACCCCACTGTTGGGCGCCATCACGACCTAAATTAGGATTTGTATCGTGAAAACGTGGTATCAGAGCCTTAGGTTCACGTAGTCTCACGAGTCACGGGCAAACCCAGTAGAGTCTTGCGAATCGGTACGGAGACGTCTGTACTTATCTTCAGGAGGCTACAGGGTGTTAAGAAACTCATTTTGTTCATATCTTATCGTGCAACCAATGATGTACTTAAACCTGTTCTTCTATTCTCTCACAGATGGTGAGGACGCGTGCTTCACATGTTCCTGACCCAGGAGAGGCTGCTACCCCCGCCGCTCGAGGCCGTGGTAGGGGCAGGGGTAGGGCTCCTGTTCGTAGTAGGGGGCAAGGGCGTCCCAGAGCGGTGCTGGTTTCACCGATTGAGGATCCTTATGTTGAGGAGCAGGATGAGCTGCCTCTAGTAGTTCCACTACCAGCTGATTTTATGACGGCGTCGGGCTTCCAGAAGATCATGGGCCGTATGCTGAGGTTCATGGATACTATGTCATAGGCAGGGGTACTTCCATAAGATCCTGCTGCTTCTCAGGCAGGAGGGGGAGTTCAGACCCCTACCGCCCAGGCTACAGGACCAGCAGCAGCAGTACATTGTACTTCAGATATTCCACCAGTGATTGGGGTTCAGCCTGGGGTGGCAGCACCAGAGCCCAGACCAGTTGCAGAGATAGACCAGCAGAAGTTGCTGGGTAGATGGACCCAACTTCACCCTCCGACCTTCGGGGGTGAGCGAGGAGAGGATGCACAGGATTTTATCGAGAGGTGCAGGGACATATTGCACAACATGAAGATATTAGAGTCACACGGGGTAGATTTCACGACATTTCAGCTTGATGGCAGAGCTCGCCGCTGGTGGCAGTCTTATGTACTCAGTAGACCAGCAGGGTCTCCACTGGTTACTTGGGAGCAGTTTATTCAGTTATTTTTGGACAGATACATTCCACCATCTGAGAGGGAGGAGCATCAGGGTCAGTTTGAGAGGTTAGAGCAGGGGCAGATGTCCGTGTCAGATTATGAGGCCGGTTCTCAGAGTTGTCTCGCCATGCTCTCATGATATTGCCCACAGATGCTGAGAGGGTTTGACGGTTTGTGGCAGGATTACATCCAGGTATCAGGACTTCCATGGCCAGAGAGGTGGAGATGGGTACCCCATATCAGCTTGTAGTCGAGATAGCTCGACGTATCGAGGGTTATCGTGTGAGAGGCAGGGAGCAGGGTCAGCCAGGTCAGCAGGACAAGAGGGCCAGGTTTGCAGGCGACTTCAGAGAGGCTCCAGCTAGGGCCAGGGGTCAGTACGGAGGTGTCCAGTTCAGCAGGCCTTCCTATTCAGCACCTCCAGTACCTCTTAGGGTTGTTTCAGTCAGACCCAAGTTTAGCGCTATGCCAGAGCACTCCTATCATCCTTCAGCCATCCAGAGTGCACCCAGCAGTTATTCTAGCCATTAGAGATCCTCCAGTTCTTATCCTAGTGCTTTACCAGGGGATTCACACCGCTCTTCAGCTAGTCAGGGTTCCTCCTCTTCAGGGAAGCAAGCAGTAGTGCTAGGGGGTTTCTTCGAGTGTGGGGATCTAGAGGTTTTGTCCCGGGAATCGGGGCAAGGCCGTGCAGCGAGCCAGCAGCCTATGATTACGGCACCAGCAGCACGACCACTTAGGGGTGGAGGTCAGATCGGGAGAGGCCGTCCTAGAGAGGGAGGCTAGTCGGGAAGGGGTCGTTCAGCTCCAGCTCGTCCTGGGGGAGCTTAGTCATCGGGTGCTCCAGCCAGATTTTATGCTATTCCAGCCAGGGCAGACGCAGTGGCATCAGATGCTGTGATTAAAGGTATTATTTCGGTCTGTGGTAGAGAGGCTTCAGTGCTATTTGATCCAGGGTCTACATATTCATATGTTTTAGCATTATTTGCCCATTCTCTGGATGTTATTTGTGAGTTTTAGGGTTCTCCCATGTATGTATCCACTCCTGTAGGCGACTCTGTAATGGTAGACCGGGTCTACCGGTCTTGTGTGATTACTTTCTGTGGGTGTGAGACCAGAGCCAACCTGTTATTGCTTGATATGGCTGATTTCGAGGTCATCTTGGGCATGGATTGGCTATCCCCTCATCATGCTGTCCTGGATTGCCATGCCAAGACAGTTACATTAGCCATGCCTGAGTCGCCGAGGTTAGAGTGGAGGGGTGCTTCAGTTAGTGCCTTCAGCCGGGTCATTTCCTTCATGAGAGCTCGGCACATGGTCGAGAAAGGGTGTCTGTCTTATCTTGCTTATGTGCGGGACACCACCGCCGAGTCTCCTACCCTTGATTCAGTGCCTGTCGTTCGGGAGTTTTCGGAGGTGTTTCCCTCAGATCTTCCAGGCATGCCTCCAGATCGAGATATAGATTTCTGCATTGATTTGGC
>ML260015.1:25617-58650 GCA_005239495.1 Nicotiana undulata | reverse complement strand
TAAATTTGGTCCAAAAAATAATCTCTCGATCATTTGACCAAATCCAAATCCAAATCCGAAGCCAAAGCCGAGGCGAGCGAGCGACGACGACGACGACGCGAGGCTTGCTTACTGAAATGGATTTAATATTAATATTTATTTTAATATTAATATTTTGTTATTAAAACAAATATTTAATAACATTTCTGTTAATATTTACTATTAACAAATAAATTTGGTCCAAAAAATAATCTCTCGATCGATCATTTGACCAAATCCAAATCCAAATCCAAATCCGAATCCGAATCCGAATCCGAATCCGAATCCGAAGCCGAAGCCGAAGCCGAAGCCGAAGCCGAAGCCGAGGCCGAGGCCGAGCCGAGCGAGCGACGACGACGACGGCGCGAGGCTTGCTTTCTTCTCAACTCTTTATTAGCTAGAAGAAGAGCAATTGCTTATATACCCATCAAAAGTCTTTTCCTCTTCCTATGTGGGACAATTAAGGAGGGAAACTCAAATATTACTCAAATATTTTATTTTCCCCTTCATTCACCCATTCACCCATTTTAAGCATTAATATATCATTAAATACTTAAAATCTCAACAGCACCATCCCATACTGTGCATCTTCGCGGCCTCGTTGATGTTTTTCATGGGTGTGGAATACACTCTTCGTATGATCCCATCTTCTTCCCCTCCTTTCGATCTAGGATTCATCGCTACTCGTTCCCTTCATCGTTTTCTTGCTTCCAGACCTATTCTCAACTCTGTTCTTGCTGGCCTTAACACGGTATGCGCATATATTTAGATGAAATGATCACACAATTTAACTAGACGGTACACGGTTCATTACTGAATGTATAATGTGTCTGCATTTTTATGTATTGAAATCATTTTTCCTAGTTCTGTTATACAATTTGCCAAATTCATTGATATAAGTGATTTGACATAGTAGAGAACAGGAGAAATGAGATCATTCTTTTTGCTCATAGGTCTTTGTGGGGATGCAAATGGTATACATAGTATGGACTTTCTTAATTGAAGGGCGGCCAAGAGCGACTATCTCAGCTCTGTTCATGTTCACATGCAGAGGCATTCTTGGATATGCTACGCAGCTGCCATTACCAGAGGTGAAAAAAACCAACAAATATTATACTATAAGCTCTTTGTTTTATCTTTCCTATGAATAAAAGGTTTCATTATTAAGATCTACACTTCAATCTGAAGTCACAGGGGAGTTGGGACCATAGACCAACTGTTAATTTGAGTCTTTTTCTTGATCGGCATATGCTGCTATCTAACAAATTGCTTGTACTTATCTGGATAAAAATGCTAATAACATTTCTTCCTTAGCAGTTCCACTTTTCTACAAACAGAATCTGTGGTACCCCATGTTTTAATGTCGAACATATTATATTTATGCGTTCCATGTGATCATCTATCTACCCTTATTTATTTCTCAATGTTAACAACTTTACACTATGAGTGTACTTTAACCAGCTAGTATTATAAAAGATAACATACCCATTATTTTTAAGGTTATTAATCTCATTTTTTATACATGGTTGCATGTAGTCGTCTTTTAAGTAACCTAATAGTATAAAACTCTTTTATACTGGCAATTGAATAGAAGTTAAAGTCTACATTTATACATGATGCAGTGGCGTATCTAGCGAGCAGAGCATAAATTTATTTTGTAAAAATTTATTAAAATTGTAAAAAATAGTAGATATGAACCCAATGGGTTCAATGTTAAAATCTTAAATAATGAACCCTTAAATTTAAATCCCGAATCCACTTATGACATGATGCAGTGCCAAAAGCAGAAAATGGCGCACAAAAATTACTTGCTCAGGCAACTGATTGTTTTCCGGTTTTGTGAATGTAGGATTTTTTGGGGTCAGGCGCTGATTTTCCAGTTGGGAATGTGTCATTTTTCTTGTTCTATTCGGGGCATGTTGCAGCATCCATGATTGCATCGCTCGATATGAAGCGTATGCAGAGATGGAAATTGGCTTATTTATTTGACACCTTGAACGTATTGCAAGTGATCAGATTGTTGAGTACCAGGGGTCATTACACTATTGATTTGGCAGTAGGAGTTGGTGCTGGGATTTTGTTTGATTCTTTGGCTGGAAAGTATGAGGAGAGTAGGAAAAATGAATTACTTGCAGGTAGTCCCAATGGCACCAGTAATTATGTGCAAATGCACGAAAATGGTGAATATTTAAGTGTTTCTTCACACTAAAACTGTTTTCATTCCTATACGGTTATTATCATTTTCTAACTATAAAAACAACTCTGGCCTAGTGATCATATAAGGTCGTGACTAGGTTCTCTGTTTCTTTGGCTAACCTACTCCATAAATCGATTCATACGGGTAGTGAACAAAACACGCCTGACCAGTGACGTTCCAGAAGCTTGCTATGGTAAACAACACAAGTTCCAGCAAACAGAAAACCGTAAACTCACTGATTCTGCTAAGACATTCTACATCAAGGTTTAATAACAGATCAGTGTATCACAATACAAAACAAACTACATACACATAAAAGATGCAAGTTGACATCTAGGCCCTAAACTACCACAGATTGCTATTACAATAATTAAATTGAATCCAAAAGTCAGTAAACATGTAACAAGAGATGTCCTGAAGGGCGATTCAGATGGATGATACATTCAGCAGCTAATAGGTGCAGGTGACTGATGCTGCTGGGAATGAGCCAGCCCTGGTTGGTTGATCTTGTTATTTCCCATAACCAAATCAGTTCCTTTCATTTCTTTCTCCTCTTCCTGCGACCTATTTTCCCCATCATTAGATTCCCCATTAACCGCATTTTCCACATCTTTGGAACTTCCTCCTACTGCTTCATTGATCCCTTCCTCGGTGACAACTTCTGGCTTGATCTCATTCACATCAGCTGCAGGATTTTCTTTGTCACTTTGAGATTTTTCTCCAGATACTTTTTTGTCCTCAATCTTTGCATTTTCTGACTTGTCCTGTTTGCCATCATCAGCACTGTCAACTTTCTCGGGTTCAGATTCTGGCTTCTCCTCCGGGTGTAGTTCAGCACCCTTCATGCCCTCTGCCTCTTCATCCGCAGCTTCCACCTCTTTCTTCCCCTCGTCATCCATTTCTGGCTTCTCCTCCGGGTGAAGTTCAGCAGCCTTCATGCCCTCTGCCTCTTCATCCGCAGCTTCCACCTCCTTCTTCCCCTTGTCATCCATTTCAGCTTCTGCTCCTCCGTCTTTCTTCTCCAAGTTTTCATTTTCTTCTTTGGCAGATTCCATCTCTTTTGTTTCTGAACTTTCCTGGTCAACTCTTGCAGCTTCCGCTTCCTTGCTATCTTTCTTTGCACCAGATGATGTTCGGCGTCTTTTCTTTGGTGATTCAAGTAGTGATTGGGGTCTCATTGCCTTTACCTTCTCACTGATCCTTGTTGATCTCCTTGGAGTCTCGCCAGTACTCCAATCAAATTCTGATACTGCAGGGTTACCAGGGTGTGATTTGAGATACTGCTCCAACTGTTTGCGGTTCTTGAGCTCCTCTCCTGTTGGAGCAATAAATACAACCTCATTCCTCTTTGGTGTACTCCCTTGCTTTGGAATGAACTGCAAAGCGACAGAGGTAAAATCTTTGTCAAGTGTACAAGTAAGCTACACCGCAGCACGTTTTGAATTATACAACTACCTCTCCCAGAGAATCTCCAGAGTACACTACGAAACACAGTTATCCTCCAACTATCCATCTTCAACGCAGTTACAAACTACTCTCTCTACCTTTCACATCCAAGGTTGCATATTGATTTTGTGGCAATTAGGAACACTTACATTATCGCTGATGTGCTTTACAATGTTTAAAGTAAGGGTAGACTCCCCTAACATGATACCAAAGATGAACTATCCAAGCTCACGAGGAAAATGGAAAACGTAGCAAACAAAATACTAACAAGAAAAAAGGCCCTTTCTTCTCATCATTTGAGGTAAATAGACTGATCGAGTCATACTGGTTATGACCCAAACTACCACAAAGGATGTTCATGTCAATATTGTTTCGGAATATTGTCTACGGTCGGGTATTTAAGTGTTTTTCCCTTCCTATCCACTTTCATTCTTTATCCCCACTGCGCCCCTCAAATTTTAATTTATCTTTCAGTCGTTAAGTATTTTAGCCTAAAGTAGATAGTTGAGAATCAACCTGTTAGGCTGTGCTCTTTTAGCTCATTTTAGCGTAAATTTGACTAGACGATACAGGTTTAACTAATTTTACCCACCCTGTCTGAACTCAATCTCCTTCATCCTTAAATATGTCGCGCACCCAAGTTGGAGGATTATATAAACCTTGGCGGTATTTGACATCTCGGGGTTGTTAAAAAGGAAACTTAGCTTGTTATGTCGACTTGTTAATTAAATTTTTAATAAACTAGTGAGTGAAAATTGAATCTTCTATTTGGTGTCAAGAATTTAATAAGGCTCCGCGTGCCTACCCTCCCTCGCCCCTTTCTGTCTTCTACCGATTTACCTTTGAGACCTTTCATTTATCTGACAAGCTTTTCCTGCCTAAACTTTTAAATTCCTCAACTAAACAACAAAATTTTCCCATTTGCAGCTATCCACTTGTCTGGTACTAACAGTTTTTGAAATCCAACTTAAATTATTCATGTTGTATGTGTGTGTGTGTGTGTGGTGGTGGTGGGGGGGGGGGGGNGGTAAAAGGGGGGGGTTTGTGTGTGGTTTTTTTGGGGGGGGGGGGGGGGGGGGGGGGTCTTGACTAAATTCTCTTCTACAGAAAACCAAGTATTAAGAGAAAGAAGTAAGCTAATCAAGAACGATACAAAATCTAAGCTACTAATTGAATATGTTACTAGTTAAATAGTGAAACTCCCGCTTAAACCCAATTTTCCACAAATAAACAGAGAAAACTCTACCTTTAATCCGTTTGCGAATTCAACTTAAACGAAAAAAAAAAAAAACCTGGAAACCGAGCTAAGCTTTCTCCTACTGAATTATGGGAACCAATAACTAAGAACTAACAAAAAGGAGTAAGCTGAGCCAGACCTCGAAAAACGTACAAGCAACTATAGTACATGAATTGAGGCAAGCAAAGAACAGAAAATTACAGGAAGTTCTAAATTCTGATGCTATTACTCTAACAAATTGAAAACAAAATGCTAATACTCTACAAATTGAAATTGCTCAAGTAAAATAACAAAGCTGGTACGTAGGTAAAGCTGAAAAAATAAAATTTGTACCAATTTTTTCCAGGAAGGAGGTGCCGGAAGCTCCACCGACACAATTTCATCATTAATCGCGTTATGACTCTCCTTCTCCATAGGACTTGCCATACTTTAAAGTGACAAAATCAGAGAGCCTCAGCTTCGTTTTGAGCAAAATTCAGAGAGAAAATTTACAGTTGAATTTCAACCAAAATTTAAGAGGAAGTTGCTTTGATAAAGTAGCTCAAACTTGATTGATAGCAACCGCCACGCCGTGAAGCAGATGGACCACACGTGCCACGTTGCCAAGTTTCCAGGACTCGGAGCCTTATCACATTCAACGCTACAAATTTTATTAATAATTCACAAAATCGGTGACAAAAATTTTCGAAAAAACAAAAATATATTAAATAATTTCCGAATATCTTATATTTCGAAAGTCTGCAGTGAGCGGTCCAAGTGGTATATTCGAAGGCGAAGATCCGTTCGTTAAAGCTGCTTTTTTTTCACTAGAAATGTAAGGCAGAAGGTCCTAGAAAAGATAGTGACACTTGTAATGTTGTCTATTATTCTCCAACCTCGAAAGAGAGCGTGTCCTCACGCAAAGATTACAAGTCGTTGATTGTGGTGGTCTGATGCACGCTTTATGTCGAGCTGTTTTCGCTTATGGCCTGTGCCGGGGAACATCAAACATGGGACCCGCGTAGTGGATATGGTTTTAGATATCGTCCCCCCTTAGCTATCCTACTATTAATCGAATTGAAACTGGAGTTTTAGGTCCGGACAATCTCACTTGACTTGATTATATGACCGGAAAATTTATTCACGTTAAATCAATAAATATCTAATACTCGCCGACAATTTATGAGAACCTATTTGGATTGATGCGGAGTTAAAGAAAAAAAAAGACTTTTAAACTTATAATGTAAAATATAAAAATAAATTGTTTTCAAATATAAAAAAATTCATTCTTTTTTATACAAATTAAAAAAAAAATAAGTTCACATAAATTAAAATAAAGAACTATCTCTTTCATGAAAATAATAAATACACATGAACCATGTGAGTTAAGTATTTTTGAACAATATCCATCCTAACAAAAACCACACTCTTTTATGAACTAAACAGTTTTGGCACTTTTCTGGGATGAAAAAAAAAAGTGGCGTTGCTTTTTGTACGTCGGTCTATCAATTTCTCCCAAGCATTTCTTTGTTATCTAGACAACCGCAAATATTCTTCAATACCATCTTTTCCTTATTTTATTACTAGATGATGTACTCGTGGCATGAATCAGTTCAATTGTTGTTGTTTTTTTCTTTTTCTTATTTTTATTTTTTTAATATTTCTTGTCTATTGTTAATTATATATTTTCTACGCCTTTAGGAAAAGAAGAAAGACAATAGATTTTTGTGTAATAATATATAGAATCATGATTACACGTATTGTTATTTATCTTTTGCATTATGTGTATTTTAATTTTTCTTAAATTGTATTACTATACCAATCACTTTGAAATACTTGTCGAGTTTAATGCTTTATTATACAGTGATTAGATAATTGTTTACCTTGAAAATGGTAATTACAATTATATTTGATTATGTGGTTCTAAAAATACGTGATTTATTTTAATGCTAGTTGTTCAGCAATAGATGCCAAGTATGAGTGAAATAAATGAGGTAAGAATGATATGAAGTCGAAAATAGGCAAACCAAACTGCCTTAGGTCGGGGACTCCGAGCTGGCCGAGATGAGTCCTCGAGGTCGAGGCTCGAAGCTACTGGTGAACGATCGATGAAGCTATAACAATTTTATGGGTCTCGAGGGAGGTTATTTATGATCAATGATGAATAAGAAATGAAGAACAATCAATGAAATACAATAAATGTAAGTAATAAATCAGTAAATAGACAATAGAAGATGTTTATATAGGAGGGAGAATCCCAACATAGTACATAAGCATTTATTACAAAGATATGCAGCTGGTACAACTATTTAATGTCATGGTACGGACTTGTACTTTGTTGCAGACTTGGTTGCCTTCGCCCTCGTGCCGCTTGCTCATGATAGTGACCGACCTGCATTGCCTCAAAGTCGAACATAGGGAACACTCGGGGGTCGGGCCTCGAGTTGTACCTCGAGCCTTATGCGGATAAGCTATGAAATGCCATAATAAATATAAAATTGTTCTCTCTGATTTTAGCTGTATACAGATAGTCCCTGCGTTTCTTAGAGTGGAATGATAAGAGACGATATCGAATGCTTGCCTCTTCGGTATCTCTGTCATGACGTCAGCTCGTCAGAGCATTAAATAGTCTTCTTCAAAAGCTGCGTAGGGATCGCTGTCAGCACGATCACCGAGAAACCCACGCCCCACCAACGGTTCGACTTTTCCACTCCTCAAGCGTTTCCCACATGATCTCTATAAATACCACACTTGCACGCCATCCATACTTTTACCAGCATCTTTAAGTTTTTAGAGTTATCCTCCAATCCTTCCTGCATTCATCTTCTTTCAGTGCTTGTTTCTCTACTTTTTTTCCTCAGAACTTTTGATATAGCTATGGAAAAAAGTTCTAAGACGGTGCCTCAAAAAGAAGGCATTTCTTCTTTCGCACGTCCGTCCAAGGTCAAAGCAAAAAAGCCACCGAGCATCGAACAATGCATCCCCGGTGATTTCGAAGCAATTTCTGACCTTACCATCGATAGACCTCCTTCCACATCAGACCGGTGCAAGCCCATGTCTAGGTATATCAGCATAATATCTTAAGCAGAGAGGGTAAAAATGGAATGACGCTGGGGGGAGGAGGTTCAAATAGAGATTCCCAACGCTGAGGAAGGCATAGTAACTTACAAAGCGGGCTTTCTCAGGCCATACACATACCCCTTCACCCTTGGGTCCTGTGGACTCTTCATCTCCTCAGATAGACCCAGTGATTCTCGATTTTTGCCACCGATACCAGGTGATGCTCGGTCGAATTTACCCTTCATTTTGGAGGATAGTGTATATGCTTCGTTATTTCTCTGATCGGATCGAAGGGATGAACTTCACCCTCGACCACTTAATGAGATTGTACAAACCCCGTTTCTTCCGAGGGGGTTTAATTAAGCTTTAGCATCGGTCTGCGGAGACATTCTTCGCAAGCATCGATGAAGACAAGGATATCATCCCGGTGAGCCGGTTCGTTAAAGTTAGAACCTCGGATATCATCCCGGTGATAGGATGTCATTCCCGGAGGAATGAAATATGGCACGTAAGCATCATTACACCGAGCATGTTTTACTTCCCCTTCTTCTCCTTCTGAATAGATTTCTTTTGATTATGCAGTCATTGTCTGGCTCCCCAGCTCGGTCCAGAACTTATCGGGGTGGATTAAAAAAATAGATTCTGCCTTTCCATACAACAAACAGTGTTGGCGCGATTTAGCCAAGTCAAGGTGGAAGACCAAGAACCATGGTAAGCTTTTTTTTTGTCAAATTTCACACAAGCTCCCTTTGCGGCAGAAGGTTTGATATATCCCGTATATGCAGGCTTGGTGATACTCTGTCGATGAGGCCGCCCCCTCCTGGTGAAGAGGGAACTTCGAAACCTGACGGGGGCAAGAAAAAGAAGAAGGAGGCATCGGCGGGATCTCCTAGGATAAAGAAACCCAAGACCCGAAAGTCCAAGACCGATGTCACGGTCTTGACTTCGGATATTGCAGCAAGTCTTCGTGCCGCAGACGAAGATGCCGACGAGGACGACCGCCCTTTTGGTACAAAGGGTAAGGCAGAATATGGAAGTTCCAAAGACTGCTGAACATCGGACCGCCGAATCTGAGACGGCCGATGTGGAACAACCTTGAATAGAGGGGACCTTCGAAGAAGGCTCGGGCGCAGTCCCCGAGCCATTCGCAAGACGTGTTACAGTCTGTTTTGACGAGTTCGAAGGGCTTGGTATTGATGTTGTGGGTGGCTCTAATTTGGGCCCTTCCTTTTCCCCATGGGAGATAAGGGACGCTCAGGACAGGGATGTTGCCGACGTGGACATCTCTTGGGGGGAAGATGACACGTTCAGGGATTTATTGAAGGTATCGAGGAGGAGACCGACCTCAACGCCTATGTCGCTCTCGAGGGGGCCGAGAGGCATCATGAACATGTGACCTTCCTGGTATATTGTCCGATGTTCTGAGTTTTCATTCCTTCTTGCATAACCTTCTTCCTTTGTGTTGTAGGCCAAGAAGTTGTACGGCCAAGCTTTTTCCAAGCTAAGCGATGAGCTTACCCACCGTGAGGAGGAACTCGAGACGCTTTCCTTGGAACTGAAAGATTTGAAGGCTTCATCTACCCGAAAAGGCGAGGAGTTAAATGTGCTTCGGGCAAGTTTGGAGAGTGCCCACTAAGAACGGACCAGCTTCACCGGGAAGGTAACGTGGCATCTGTGAGTTTATCTCCTTGCTTTCATAGATTGACACCTACTAACTTGACTTGTTTTTGCAGATTGAGCAAAAGGATGCTCTGGTGAAGCAACTCCGGGAAGAGGTTGCAATTATGAACATGGAGATCTTTGAGTTGAAGGAGCGGATCGGGGCTATAGACTCGGAGAGGGACCTATTGCGGGGAGAACTGATCTCAACCCAAGACCTTCTTCAGAGTGCCCAGGATGAGGTCGCTTAACTATCTGCGGCCAAGTCTGAGGCCGACGAGCACATAGCCTCATATAAGAAGGATGTTTCTGACGCCAACAATCGGGCCAGAGAGATATCCGAAAAGGCTGAGTTGAGGCTGACTCAAGCCATTGCGCATGCTCGTTCCCAAGCCAGGAGGCAGGCATTCGAAGAGGTGATCGCCAAGGGTGCCGATCTTTCTGCTGGGGTCGAGAAGTTAGGGTCTTGGAAGAAGAATCGTCACTTACGTCTTCTTCTGATGAAATCTTCGGTAGCTGCTCCGACAGTGATTCAGATAATGGTGAGGGTGAGTAATAAATCCACCCACTGTTTTTGCCTTTTCCTTTCTTTCCCTTTGGTATATGGGCTCCCGGGGAAGCTTTGTAATGACACTTTTGTAAATATATATAAGTAAATATATATATTTCTGGGAATGCCAAGAAACTTTCTTGTTTCAAGCCCTTTATTTTTCAGTGCACAGATAATCTTTTGAATTTCAATGTCATCCTTTTAGGGCTCATTCTTAGAATAATAAAGTCCTCGAGACCGGGTACCATCTCGGGCTAGATCGATATGTGGATCTTTGATAGCTCCCTTTAGAGCTTACACTTGTAGCGGCAGAGATCCTCGAGATTGGGTACCACCTCGAGGTCGGAACAATAGTTCCTTTAGAAAATCGTATAAGTAGTGATGAAGATCCTCGAGGCCAAGAACCGTCTCGAAGTTACATTAATATCGATGGCTCCCAAGAGCCCATAGTTATGACAATAGAGATCCCTGATATCGGGCACCATCTCAAGGATGGATTGATACGGGCGTCTCCTTGGAGCCCACTATGATAATAGGAATCCTCGAGATCGGGTACCATCCCGAGATTAAGTTGGCATAGATGGCTCCTTAGAGCTCATAATAATAGCGGAGGTCCTCGAGATAGGGTACCATCTCGAGGTTAGACTGGCTTGGGGATCTCGAGCCCTTGGACAACGTCATTCATACGACAAGACCTGTGAAATGATCGAGGTGGTCCCACTGGTTCACTTCCCCAAAAATGGCAATGGCATGGCCAGAATTAATTGGCCTTCAAAGTAGGCGAACAATATCCACTTACCCTATAAATACATTCGCTTCCTTTATTTGAAGGCTTTGCTACTTTGAGAAATTGCCTCCTTTATAGAGTCTTCCTTCCTCTCCCCATCCCCCCTTTTTGTTGTAATTTAGAGCTTCGCCTGAGTTTTCATTTCCCTTTTCTCGTTTCACCATTGTTATGGCTTCTATATCCAAAACCGCTTACCAGTAAGAGGAAGATTCTACCTCTGTTCCCCGCTCGATCAGTGGTATAACGTCAGCTTCTAGTGAACTGGCCTCGGGACGCTTTGTCTCGGGGAGGGATTTTGCATTAGAGAGACCTTATGGTGTTCAAGTCCATCGGGAGCATGCATCGAGGTCCATCCCATCCATAGGGGGGAAACACCTCGAGGCGATAAGGAGAGACTGGGGATGGGGAGAAAAGGTGGTATTGTAGGTACCTTCCCTGGGAGAGAACATCACGGCTCACGTAAAAGGATTTTTGAATTTACGTTGGGCCCTCTCGATAGGGTCGTGATTGAGTTTTGTAAGAGATACCGGGTCACCTTGGCACAAGTTCACCCATCATTTTGGAGGATTGTATTAATGATAAGATTCTTCTTGGAAAAGGCCGGGCTCGAGTTTACCCTCAACCATCTCATCAGGTTGTACCGGCCCTTGCATTGTAGAGGCCTGGTCACTTTATAGCGTCAGAACTCCCGGTCTTCCGTCACTAGGGTTGAGGAAAGTGAGGACCGAGGATGGACGAGTCAATTTGTCCGAGTGCGAACCGTCGACATCATCCCCACAGACTTCCTACCGTTTCCTGAGGAATGGAATTTCACGCGTAAGTGGCATACTTGCATTTTTACCATGTTGGTTTATAGTGGAGGCTAACTCCGTACTAAAGCTTTCTTTCTTTTTCCGCAGCATCCCTATGGTCACCGTGTGAGGTCCCCGATTTTGCGGATTGGACTCGAAAGCTGATGGCTTGCTCGACTTAAGATGAGCGTAAGTGGCGAGATCTGTCGAAGGGTAGATGGGAGGTCAAACTCCATGGTGAGCGTCACTAGGATCTTTCCTTTAAGGATCATCCGTCTTTCTTAACAACTTCCTTTCTATAGGTGTCGGGGAGCTCCCTGGTGTGAGGACGTGTTCTCTCAAAGAGGAAGGGGGGTCGTCGGCCCCAGGGCTAAAGAATGATAACAAGCGGAAGGAGCCTTTGGTGGGCGAGGAATCTCGCTGTGAGGCAAGACCTGCCCAGAGGTATAAAGGCGATGAAAAGGGGGTGGTTCCTCCTTCGCCGCCATCTTGTTCCCTCCTCGAAGGTACTTCGGGGGAAAAGGGTCTTCCGCCGCCGCTTTCTTCTCCCATTGAAGGTACTTCGAGGTAAGTTCAGGGCCAAGGTTCGCCCGATGGGAGCGAAGTCCCTAACGATCATGTTCCCCCTCCGAGTGTTTCAACTGGGGCCGAAGAGGCCAGGCCTGGAGATGCTCGCTCAACCTTTGAGGAGGCACAACGACTCTGCTATGTGGTGAGATCTGGTGATTCTTCGATCTTCCAACTTCGTATTTTCATTTTTTAACTGAGGTTTGATTTTCATAAGCCTTCGATAAGCTCAAATCCGGGTTGCGGAAAGCTTTGGATGGGGAGATATCCCTTAGGCTTCTCTGTGATGAACGAGCAAAGGAATTGATACACCTTCAGTACAAGGTGAGTTGAAGCCATGACTACGAAGGTCGCCTCGAGAGACAGGTGTCCCTTGTTTCGATAACGTGCATGTTTCTTCTCTCATTTTCAGAGATTAATATTTTGGTATTGTAGCTGCAGAGAAAACAGAGGATCTGGAAAGCCTTTGGGGCAGAGTTGGTCAAGACGAGCGCGAGTGCAATGGGCTTAGGGCTCAGATGGATGCCCATGTTGCGGCCAAAAAGAATGCTTTGGCCAAAGCTTCTGCCCTCGAAGTGCACTTCCGGAATGCTTGTGAATACATCTCGGTGCGGGCGAGAAAGATCGAAAGTCTTGAGGCCAAACTCTTGAGAATGAAAGCGGAAGTTGTCGATGCCCGAGCCGAAGCTGAAGAGGCTCGAACAAAGGCCGACAAGAAAGTGGCAGTTTATTTGGAAGATGTTTCCGATGCTCGGGCTGAGCTGAGAGGAGCCTTTGATATAGAGAGGATAAACAAGGAATACGCCCGGTTTAGATCTCGGAGAAAAACCCTCGAGGAGATACACGCTAGGGGCTTTGATCTCCCGGAGGAGATAAAGCAGGATAAGGCAGATGAGATCGACGACAAGTTTTTCCTTTCTCCTGGTGTCGATATTGATATTTGAGGACCCTCGAGGGAGCTGGTCCCGAGATTAGGCTAGGTTTTCCTTTTTTCTTCCTTGCATGACTCTCCCTGCGGGAGTATTGTGAATGTATTAATACATATATATGAAAAATCTTTCGATTTTTTCAATCTGCTTGTGTTTTCCTTTCTTGTCTTCCCAATTTTGGCGTTTGTCAATGGTTAGCCAAATGAATTGGTCTTCGAGGAAAAACATTTAGGTTTACAAATCGTCCCTGAGGCTTGTTAGGATGGCGTTTAAGCTTTTAAGCGTGGGGTCAATATGACCTTTAATCGGCCCGTAGGCTTTTTGATGTTGGCCCGTAGGCTCCAATGTGTTTTCCCTTAGGCATTTTAGATAACCGTTTCAGGCTCAGTCCTCTAGTCGGGTTACGGCTCGAGCTCATCGACCCTTAGATTTTTTTTTTTAACTAGCCTAAGGATTTTTTAAAGCTGGCGCCAAGGCTCTTACGCGTTGGGTCAATACGACCTTTAGTATGGCTATATTTTCCCTCGCTAAAGACTTATTTGGATTTTTTGTGTTCGTCCGACTCTTCGACGACCGAAAAAGAACCTCGATTACGAGTCGTTATGTTACGATAAATGAGCACCTCGGAAGGTTTTTCCCTACAGCTGAATTGTCTCGAGCCTTTTCGTTGTTTGGAGCTGTCATGGACATCATCGAAGCTCTTTTGCTTATGCCGAGGGTAGCCTGATTTAACCGGTTCTTTCCGAAGTAACTTCGGAGGATTTGATTTTATGGCGAAAGTCGGGCGTCCCTGAGTCGCATTAGTTTGGCCGGAGCCTTCTGTTCAGAGTCGTTATGTTTGGTCGTAGCCTATCGATCGGAGTCGTTGTTTTTGGCCGGAGCCTTTAGTCCCCGAGTGAGGTATCCTCGGCGTCTATATTCGAGGGTATGCCTTTTTAAGGATCTTACAAGTTCGAATAGATACCCTTGGATTTAAAATCGGGATTGTGCCTTTTATAAGGTCATGTGATTTGGACATGCCTTACTTGAGGTCTTACAATTTTGATCATGCCCGTAAGACTTACAGTTTCGGTTATGCCCGAGGTAACCCTATTAGGATCTTATTGCCTCGATCTTTGATAACTTGATAGGGTGGCAATCGACGACAGTCCCCGAGACATCGAGGGTTTTTTGGCCCTGGGGCCTTCCCTTATGACAATAGCAACTTCTTTGAATCGCAAAGTGTTTTGATGGTAAAAGATACTCTTTTGATTACTTGGTACGAGCATACATATTTTCACCGTCGAGGGTTCGATCATTCTTTGCGGACACGGCCATTTGACCGTTTGGCCCGATACATCATTTTCCTATGGAAACCCTCTTTGGCTCGCTTTGATTTTTTCGAGGATGCGATCTCCCGGGGTGATGCCCCCTAGTATTCGAGGTTGATTGGAGAGAAGCCTCGAATATTTTTTTGAGTTCTCCTTAGGTAGCATATAGATGTTGCCTCGTTAAAAAACTTGCCGGTAAAACCCTTTTCCGGGGTAAAATCCGATTGAAGGAAAAGAGTGCAGCGCATGCTTTAAAACCTAAGGTCTTCAAGTTGGACGGTGCTTCTATTCCTTTTGTCGGACACCTGTATGTAAGTTAGTGTGAAATGCAAAAGATAAAAAGGAGACAGTTGTACCTTAGCGGCGATAGCGTTCGAGCCTTGATGTGCTCCATCTGCTTGTTTTAAGGACGCGGTACGGTCCTTTGTTCGTTAGTTCGTGTGCAGTCGAGGAAGTATCTTGTGACTGCTACTTAGTTGTTCTCTTATCCTTTGGCTCCTTTGATGTAGAATGTGTCGATGTTGGTACTACATAGTATACCACGAACATCTCCCTTGCTGCATGTTTCTCCCTGTATACTGTTTTTATTCCCTCCTTTGTCGGAAATTTCATCATTTGATGCAGGGTCGATGGTAATGCTCTCATGCAGTGTATCCACGGCCTCCCGAGCAAGGCATTATATCTCATGTCTCCATCGATGACGTGAAACTTGGCATTTTGGGTTATGCCGACCATGCTGACCGGGAGGGTGATCTCCCCTTTTGTTGTATCGCTCGCCATGTTGAATCCATTGGGAACTCGAGAGGCGGGCACGATCTGGTCGAGAAGTCCGAGTTGCTCCACCACCCTTGACCTAATTATGTTGGCCGAGCTACCTAGATCCACAAGTACACATTTAATTTGAAACATATTCACAAGGAAAGAAAGTACCAGTGCGTCGTTGTGAGGCTGAGACAGGGTCTCGAGGTCCTCGTCGCTGAATGTGAGGGCGTCCTCGGGTATGTAACCTCGACTTCTATTCTCCCTGGTGATGGATATTTTTGTTCGTTTGATAATGGGTTCTTGCGGGATGTCAATTCCTTCCATGATCACGTGGATAATATTTTGCGGTTCTTCTATCTTATTTTTCATGTTTGTTTCTCTTTCCCAAAATTGAGTTTTAGCTCGGTCGCTGAGGAACTCTCGGAGATGCCCTTTCTTGATTAGTCGGGCTACTTCCTCCCGGAGTTGTCTGCAATCTTCAGTCCTATGACTGTGTGTGCCGTGGAATTCGTACACCAAGTTATGGTTCCTTTGCGACGGATCTGACAACACGGGCTTCGGCCATCTGGTGTCTTTGATTTTACCTATGGCCGACATGATATCTGAAACATCAACGTTGAAGTTTTACTCTCGGCTCACGAGTCCCCGAGGATTCTAACCTCGGTCTATCCTTCGGTCATTCCGAGGTATGTTGCGCCTTGGGGCGTTTCTTCGATCCTTATGTATGGTTGGTACCTTTCCTTGTTTGGCCTTGGTTCCTTGGCTGGGATCCTGCTAGGATATACTGAGCCCGATGGGGCCCCTATGTGGTCATCCTCGACCCTAATCTTCGACTAGTATCGGTTATGGACGTCCGCCCAGGTGACGGCGGGGAATTCGACCAAATTCTACTTTAATTGTTTCGAAGCTACTGAGCTTCGTTCATTCAAGCCTTGAGTGAAGGCCTGCACTGCCCAGTCATCGGAGACCGGTGGTATCTCTATTCGCTCCATTTGAAAGTGAGATACGAATTCCCGCATCATCTCACTTTCTCTCTGTTTGATTTTGAAGACGTCAGACTTCCTAGTTGCAACTTTGATGGCACCAGCATGCGCCTTTATGAAAGAATCTGCTAACATGGAAAACAAGTCTATCGAATTAGGGGTTAGGTTGTGATACCACATCATGGACCCCTTCGATAATGTTTCTCCAAACCTTTTTAGTAGGACGGATTCAATCTCTTCCTCCTTCAAGTCGTTCCCCTTCACGGCACAAGTGTAGGCAGTGATGTGCTCGTTGGGGTCCGAAGTCCCGTTGTACTTTGAGAGATCGGTCATTCTGAATTTCTTTGGGATGGGCTTCGGAGCCGCACTTGATGGGAATGGCCTTTGTACGAACTTCTTTGAATCTATAACCTTTAGGACAGGGGGTGCACCTGGGATCTGGTCGACCCTCGTGTTGTAGGTTTCCACCTTTTTGTCGTTGGCTTCTATTTCCTTTTCGCCTGATTCAATTCTCCTCGTGAGGTCTTCCAGCATTTCATAATAGCGGGGTCGGTTGCTGACCCGTCGTTGCTCGACTTCTCTGGTGCCGGTTCGACTCGAGGAGCCGTTCCCGGTGCTACTATACTTGGAGTTTTTTGATGGCTTTGCAGCTGAGCAATCGCCAACTATTGTGCCTGCAACATTTCAAAATAACATGAAGGCTAACCTCTCTTTCTTCTCGAGCTGGAGTCTTCTGAACCTCCTATTCTCTTTCCCGACATATATCCCCACCACTGCGGGAACTAATATCGACGTGTTGGGCGTTGCGCGAGCCCACATACACTGGGTTTGGGTTTAGTGCATCCTCAGAGTTCTGTGGTGGTACACTAGCGCCTGAAACAGCTACACCATTCTCTCCATGGTCCTCAGCACCGTTGTTTTCGTGTGCATTTACTGAGTTAGACATTTTGACCTGAAATCAAAGATTCTAGGACAAGAAAAAGTGTGAAGAATAACTTGCGTTTTTCAGTGAACCAGCACTAAAACAATCACTATTATTTTTAGCCCCACGGTGGGCGCCAAACTGTTTACCTTGAAAATGGTAATTACAATTATATTTGATTATGTGGTTCTAAAAATATGTAATTTATTTTAATGCTAGTTGTTAAGAAATAGATGCCAAGTATGAGTGAAATAAATGAGGTAATAATGATATGAAGTCGAAAATAGGCAAATCAGACTGCCTTAGGTCGGGGGCTCCGAGCTGGCCGAGATGAGTCCTCGAGGTCGAGGCTCGAAGCTACTGGTGAACGATCGATGAAGCTATAACAGTTTTATGGGTCTCGAGGGAGTCTATTTATGATCAATGATGAATAATAAATGAAGAACAATCAATGAAATATAATAAATGTAAGTAATAAATCAATAAATAGAATATAGAAGATGTTTGAGTTAGAGAGCAGAGAATGTTCTTGTTCCTTGTATTAATATCATGTGTGCAAAAATGACAAGGGTCCCCTTTATATAGGAGGGGGAATCCCAACATAGTACATAAGCATTTATTACAAAGATATGCAACTGGTACAACTATTTAATGTCATGGTACAAACTTGTACTTTGTTGCAGACTTGGTTGCCTTCGCCCTCGTGCCGCTTGCTCATGACAGTGACCGACCTGCATTTCCTCGAAGTAGAACATAGGGAACACTCGGGGTCGGGCCTCGAGCTGTACCTCGAGCCTTATGCGGATAAGCTATGAAATTCCATAATAAATATAAAATTGGTCTCTCCGATTTTAGCCGTATACTATAATAATTCAAGTAGAATTTAAATTATTTCTACATATGACCTTTTTTATTATAATTTTTTTTTGCAACACTAAGCCTTAAATTAATTATTATTAAATAGTAATTAAAAAGTCAGTTGAAAAATAAGTCGTCATGTTTCTCATTGTTTAAATTGAATGATCTATTTTTAGTATTTTCAGTTGTGTTAATGGATTGTTTTTTTCTTTTTATACTAATCAAAATTTGAATAATAAAACATATTAATATTATTCCCAAATAGTTGATGGAAATGTATTTTTTTAGTTCTCTGAAATAATAATCGTGATTTTTAATTATTAAGAATTTTAACAAGAAATTTTGTATTTTGTTCTAGTTGAATGACATAATATTATAAATAAATTAATATCTCGATCACTCTAAATACTAATCAAATTGATCGTAAATTAAAATATTACGGTTTTTTCTAGTTTCATTTGGTATGATTGAGATACTGTTTTGGGTATAATGCAATTTTCATCACAATAGTTGTTTTTATTGAGACTTTTTTTAAAATAATTAATTGTATATTTATGTATTTTGAAATTTATATAATGTTGATTTTTTATTAAATAGAGTATGTACTCAACTAACTTCGATCATAGAGGGAGAAGTATAATCTTTTATGACGATACTTCTCATACTTCCCAATATATAATAAATTTTGAAAAAAAAAAATTCACAAATTAATTGTGTTAATTTTTACTTCAAATATTCTCAACTCATATTTTAGGAGGGTATACTTATTATACAATTTGAATAAATTTTTAATATTCTACAATAAAAAAGGAGACTTTTTTTTTTTGTCTAAACGATTACTTTATATTATAACAAAAGATTATACAGGGAGATGCTGCTCATTGGTAGTGTTATAAAAGGTGCGGGAGCTAATACTATATGCACTATTGTGCTGAGTTACATTAGTACAAGGTCTACAAATGGTGTAGGGGTGTGTTGATGAGGAAGATGGCATGTGGGGATCCTTGCTTGTAGATGGTGTGTCCCACTGCTGATAAGGACTTTGTTTTTGATGAAGTGTTGCTGCTGGAGTGATAGGTAGTTCCCTTTGCGTTAGATAGCCTTGTCGGTCTTGAGTGAGAAGGATGTTGGTGAATGGTGGAGGAGTTCCCAAAAAAGTGATGTTTCTTCCCGTCAGTTGGGTTCCAAAAAGTGCCAATCTATTTGCGACCATATTCTGCTCCCTGTATATGTGGACGACTTCTGTGCTAATCAATTGGTGGATCAGGCACCTGCAATCATGTAGCAAAGGTGAGTCGTGTATAGTGGTGGTATTGAGCATGGTGACTACCTGTTTAGCATCCATTTGAATTTCCAGTGGAGTTAATTGATGACTGACGACTAGTTGAAAGCCTTGTAGTAGTGCCATTAATTCGATTTCAATGACACTGGAGGCATTATAATTCCCTGCATAACCCGTGATCCATTCACCCAAGTGAGACCTGAATACCCCTCCAAATCCTGCTTGCATGTTGTTTTTGTGAAGGGCTCCATCCCTGTTTAAAGTGATGGTGCCCTTGCTAGGAGGTTTCCATTTCACATACAACGGAATTTTTGTTCGAGAATAGTTATTGGTGTTGTGAGTTAGAAAAAAATATTTCGTTGTTAGTTGGAGAATAAATGAGGCGATGGTGGTTTTGATTTGTGTTCAAAGCACTTTGTGTTTCTATTTATACACAAATGCCACATTGTAAAGGGTGTAAGTGTAGTGAGGGGTAAGTTGTGTACCTTATATTATTGCTTTCTGCAAATGATATGTTTAAGCCATGAGTGGGTAGGGGTGAGATTAGTATTGACTGATTTGATGATGGAGAAGAGTTGTAATTGTTTCCAACAGGAAGTTGCATGTGTACAAGTTAGAAGAATGTGGTCAATAGATTCCACCTTCATGGAACAGTGAGGACAAAGATTGGACGATGTAATTCCTAATTTATGGAGATAAGCTGTTGTAGGTAGCCTATTATTGCTAGCAAGCCACAGGAAATGCTTGATTTTAGGGGTTACTTTTAGTTTCCAAATCCAACCATGGGTGTTATTGTTTGTGGTTGGTTTGGTGAGGGCTTTATAGCACGAACTAACTGAAAAGTTGCCTATGGGGGTTAACCCCCACTCTATGTGGTCAGGTTGCGTATCAAAGTGCGAGATGTATGTGTTATGAAGTTGTTGAATTATGTTATGAGGTAATTGGAAAGATAGGAGTTGGTCATTGCCCTTGTAGAGGTGGAGTCCTTTAGCGACTGAAATGTTGAGTTCATTTTTATTAAGAGGACCATAGATGAGGCTTCTAAGGTTGCTATTTGGGGCAAGCGAGATGTCCAGCCAAAAATTAATGTTTGTACCCTGGGTGACTTGCCATTGCAGCCCAAGTTGACAAGTATGCCAACCCCTCATGAGATGTCTCCAAACAGTAGAAGAAGTTGAGTGAATGGATCTATGATATTTATTATATTTGGAAATTAATAGGGAGGCCCAGGGGGAAGTGTTATGGTGAAAAAGTCTCCAAGCCGTACTTGCGAGTAAAGCATCATTTTTATACTTAAGCTTTTGTAATCCAAGCCCTCCTTGGTCCTTATGTGTTGTCACTTTTCCCATGAAATAAGGTGGAGTTTTCTTTTTTAAGCGTTGGAACCCCACAAAAAAAAAATTGGTAACTTTCTAGCTTGTTGATGATGTTTGTGGGGAGGAGTAAGAGTTGCATGACCTGGTTAGGGATGGTATTTACCATTGATTTTATTAAGGTAGCCCGCCCTTCCATGGAAAGATGATTGGTTTTCCAACCTGCTAGCCTATTTTTAAAGTTATCCAAAATGAATTGGTAGTCCCTTTTGGTTGGTCTAGATGTAAATATAAGAAAACCTATATTTACCAAAGGATAACCCTTCTGACATGTTAAAGCATGACAATATGAAATTCTTGTCATCAGGAGGTGTATACTTAGAGAAGAAGATTTTTGATTTAGCAAAGTTTATTTCCTGCCCTGATTGAGTTGTAAAAAGAGTGAGAATATCAATAATTTTGTGACAACTTGCTGTGTTAATTTTGGAAGCCAAGATAATGTCGTCGGCGAAGAAAAGATGGGAGATTTGGGGTCCCTTGTTGTTTAAGGAGATTGGCTTCCAAATTGTGTAGTCCACATCATTATTGATTTGTATTGATAAAAGTTCCATGCATAAAATAAACAAGTATGGGGAGAGGGGGTCTCCTTGCCTCAGACCACGTGTAGGGTTGAAAAACTTAGTTGGGGTGCCACTAAAAAGAATAGATGTGGAGGTTGTGGAGACACACGACATAATGAGTGAAATAATTTTAGGAGGAAAATGGAAGAAGTGTAATGATCTTTTGATGAAACTCCATTCCATTCTATCGAATGCTTTTGCGAAGTCTATTTTAATAAGCATCTTGTGGCATTTTGCTTTAGAGTGTTGGAAGTGATGAATTAATTCTTGAATGATAATAGCATTATCAGTGGCCCTTTTTCCAGGTTGGAAGGCAGATTGATTTGGGCTGATGAGTTTGTGAAGGAGAGGCTTAAGACGATTTACAATAATTTTTGTAATTATTTTATACAGAGTATTGCATAAACTAATAGGTCGGAATTGGGTCATAGAGGTTGGGCTCTTAACTTTAGGAATTAAGCAAACATAAGTAGTATTTGTTTCTTTAGGAATGTGGCCCTAATCAAAGGTGTTTTGGAAAAAGGTGATTAAGGAGTGGTTTATGGTTTGACAAATTTTTTAATAGAAAAGCGGATGGAGTCCATCTGGGCCAGGTGATTTACAAGATTGGAAGGAATGGACTGCTTGGTATATTTATTAAGAGGTTGGGACAAGAGAGCAGCTTCTTGAGGAGATAAGGGATTGTAATAATTAGTAGGGTAATTTTTATTAGAAGTTACATGCGAGGTTGTATATATTTCTTGATAGTAACTGGTAGCCATTTGTTGGAGCATGTTATTATCAGTAATCCAGTCACCGTTAGAATCTTTTAAAGCATGAATTCGATTCTTGCGTCTACGTTTTAATGTAGATAAATGAAAAAACTTCATTTTGGCATCGCCGTCATTAAGCCAGTTGACACGTGATTTTAATTTCCAAAAATCCTCTTCAAGCTTTAGAATATGATTATATTGAATAATTAAATCTTGTTCGAGAGTGTGCAGAAAATTACTAGTAGGATAATGAGTTGATTTTTGAATCCCTGCGAGTCTAGCTGTGATATTATTTTTCCTTTGAAAAATATTACCAAAGGAAGTATTATTCCAGTGTTGAACTAGATTGGTAAAATCATTAATAGCTTCTAATATGGGCGGGTTAGGGTACCATATTTGGTTGACTAAGTTAGGAAATTCAGGATGGGATAACCACATAGTTTCAAATCTAAATAAGTTACCTCTCTTATGAGTTAGTTTATCTAAGGATAATAGAAGTGGACAGTGATCCGAGTGGGTTCGAGGTAAGTGATGAACATGGGCTTCCGGATAGAGGTTTAACCATGCATCATTAGAAACTAGGCGGTCTAGACGTTCCAATATTAAAGCACCACGTCGTCGTTTATTAGTCCAAGTGTATTTACTACCGGAAAAACCTAAGTCTAGGAGATTACAGTAATTTAGGCACTCTAACATTTTATCAGCCCTAGTATTGTTTAAGGTGCTTCCACCATATTTCTCATGTGAGTAGAGGATTTCATTAAAGTCTCCACCCACGAGCCATGGACCCGTGTAAGTATCAACAATATGTTTGAGATTTTGCCATAATAAATGGCGAGAGCCTAGAATATTACGTGCATATATGGCTGAAAATAAAAAATGAGTACCACTAGGACATACCTGAAGCATGTAGTGGACATCCTGATTTGTGACCATGATTTCGGTGACTTGTACTGCTTGTTTATTCCAAAGGACCACAATACCACATGCATGGCTTTCTGTCGGTGCTTGAGAGAGGTGAGTAAAGGAGAAATCTTCCTTAAGGGAGTGATGGTCTTGAACATGTTTTTCAAGGAGTACTACTAATGGTGGTTGGTAGAAGTTAAGTAAGGAACGAAAATTTCTTCTAAAGTCAGGGGACTGAGCACCCCTGCAATTCCAAATTATGAAGTTCATCGATTTAGTGCGAGGTGGTGGGGGTGGGGCTGGTATTGGCTCCTCCTGAGCCTGAGTCACTAGGAGCACTGGTGGTGTTGTCCCTCGTAGCGTGGGGGTGATTACTACCGCAAATTTCTTCGCTTCCGGATTCAGTGGTGGCCTCAGTTTGATCAGACATTTGGTCACCTGGGGGGGGGGGGGGGGGGGGGCAATTGAGAATGATTTTTGTTTGCGTATTGTTCTTTGAGAACGGAGATGTGGCATGCACCTAGCCATACTGGCTCTGGTCGGGTCTCTCTCATTTCATCCAGTATTGCTGCTAGTTCTTGAGGATTTAGAGCTTCTTATTCTTCTGAGGTGGATGGTTGAGGACTCATCGAGGTTGAGGGAGTTAGGGACTCGAAGGGGCTCATTTGGGATAGTGGAAGTGAGTTGGGAATGTGGATGTACTCGTGGAGCCATAGAATCTGGGACTGGGTTTGTGGGTAGAATGGGAGGCCTGGATATGGGTTGTAATGTTGTTGATACTGTGGAAATGGGTTCCACCAAGAGTTGATGTTGTGCATGGGCAGGGTCGTCCAATTGAACTGGCCATGGAAGTCCATTGCTATGGTCATTCCCTCCGTTATGATTTGAGCCAGGTCTTGGGGATTTTGGATTCTGATTATGATCTCCTGGTTGTTGACGATCATTGAGAAGGTAAATGCATGGTTTTGGAGTCCCATCTCCAGCCATGATTGTGGAGGTTGTAAGAGGTTGGGTGCTTGAAATGTGTAAATCACAGGGAAGTATGGAGGAGTTGAGTTGTGGTGAGACATTGCTTCTGGGTGAAAGGAGTGGTCGAAGTGGCATTAGGGAAGGACGTGAGTTCTGTGTTCTTAGTGGGAAGTGAGGAGATAAATGCCTCTGCATGGTTATATTCATGGTTAAGGAGGATGTTTTTTTGTCGAAGTTTGTGATAGTAGAAGGGGTTGTAATGATTGAGAATTATTTGTAGATGTTGTATGAGTGGCTATGAGAGGCGGTTGAGGTTGGGTAGAATTATGGTAAGTGGGCTGTTCACGTGGGCTGGAGAGTGAGGGATTAGTTTGGAAGCTAGATTGAGTGTCGTGGGTGGTAACATTAGTGGGCTTTGAGAGATTGGGGGAGTGAGGAAGATTGAGTGAAGAAATGGGTGGGCTAGTAGTAGAGTCATGAGGTTGCATGTGAGATTGAATCTCATTGGGTGAAAGAGGTGGTGGAGTTGACGTGGCATGATGGGAAGAAGGATGAGTGTCATTTGTTTTACTGTTTACCCTAGGTTTTGGTGAAGTAGGGTAATTATTTGATGATAGGGAGGCAGGTCGGTTAGTTTGTGCATGGGTGTGTGTGGGCTTACTTTGTGACCCAGTATGTGTGTGTAAATTTTGGAGTTGGGCCACTACCTCTTTTAGCGGGCTTGGTTGTAGGCCTTCTAGCGGGTGAGGTAGTGTGGTGTCATTAGAGTTGTTAGGAGTATTGAGATAATCAAAGCTATTCTTTAAAGTAATTAAACTATTATTAGAGAGTTTAGCAGTGTGTACCTTAGTTAATGTTGTGAAAGATGGGGTAAGGGACGTACCTGTATCGTTTCCTGCGTCTTCTTGATTGGAATGTAATGCAGACTGTGGGGGGTTGTATGTATTTGTTATTGGTCTGTGCAGGCGAGGGTGGGTATTTGGTGTTTTCTTTGGAAAACTAACTGTCTTCCATTCCGTAGTCATAGGTGGTGTAGTTATGTTGGGTGTTGGCTCTCCATTAGTGGGTGTTATTTGTGGAGGTATTGTGGATTTGGATGGGAAGTGCAGAGTGACATGTCCCAGTAGTCCACAATTTACACACAACATGTTAAGTCCTTCATAGAGAATTTGTTGGCGATGGTTTCCTATGAAGATCCGGGGCTTGAGTGGTTGTTCCAACGTAACTTCAATGCATAGCCTCGCATAACGTCCCCTTAGAGTAGAGGAGGTGCAGGTATCAATTTTAAGGAGTTTTCCCAGTTTATTTCCCACTTGGTGTAGAATATGAGAATCATAAAATTCAATGGGCAGCTCTGGTAGTCTTGCCCAGATAGCTGTATAGGTGAGTTTCGAAGTTGAGGCTAGGAATTTAGGTTCCCACCTTCTAACAGATAGAAAGTGTCCTAGTACAAACCACATTCCTTCATGCAGTGCTTTTGTCATATTTTCTTTGTGTTGGTATTTGATGAGAAAGAAGTCATTACCCAAATCGATAAGGGCCAGAGGCTCAGTAGGTTTCCAAAGTTGTTGAAGTTTTTGTTTGAGGGTGAGGTGTGATAACAGGCTAAATACACGTAGTTAGTGTAGGTTTACACTCCAACTTAAGGATGATTCACTATCTTAAGGATGTTAAATGATGATAAATTGGCTCTAATTGTGATTTTTGTGTTTCACAGGAGCTAAAGGTACTATTGAGGACTTAAGATGGTGATTTGCGCGAAATTGAAGAAGAAAATCCCCATGGGATATTTGATGGGTGGATTGAAGGATGAAAGGTGCTTGGGGAAATATAAAAGTCCACTAGCGCGCCCGCGCTAGTCCAGTTGATTGGGATAGAACAAAACCCCACTAGCGCGCCCGCGCTAGTCCAGTGATCCCCAGGCAGACTAAAACCCCACTAGCGCGGGCACTAGCGCGACCACTAGCGCACCCGCGCTAGTCCAGACGAGAAAAGTATTTCTGAAGGGCACTTTTGGAAGTTTGGAACCAATCCATTTAACCTATATAAGGTTCAACTCGCCCAAAGGAGTAGATTATCAAGATTTAGAGGCTAAGTCAAGAATAGCAAAGGCAAGAAGCAAGGAGGGCAATTGGGCATCAATTCTCATCCCCCTTCCTTGTGAGTTTACCATTATTCATGAATTCTTTTGTTGTTTTCAATACAATATGAGTAGCTAACTTATTTAATCTAAGGTTTTGTTGAAACCTGTTGAGAATGAACTTATGGTTATATTAATATAGTTTTGCTTGGTTTTCAATCTCCATTTGTTCAACTACGTTCTTGTTGTAGTTGATTGAAGGGCCCTCAATTAGTTATTCCTATTTAGTGTGTATCTACTCGAGAGAGAGTGCATATTTAGGTAATTGTTGAACAACATCACTCCCGGAGTATAGGAGAGATCCATAACCCAGGTTTTAAAGGTTGGATTAGAGATAACGATACCTTGGGTGCAATCTAAAGTGAACTGTAATACAAATTAGCTAGTGTAACTCGAGAGAGTGCGTCTAGAAGATTATCATAATTACTTGAGAGAGATTTATGATAGCCTGAGTGTTCATGATTGATAGAGATAATTAAGCCAAAACTATAGAAGATATATAATAAGAGATTCCATCAACGGGGGAAACCATAACCTTAGACCTTTATCACATCTGTTTACATCTAAATATTAGTTGTCTTTTAGTTTGTTTATCTGCTGTAGTAGTAAAAATACCAAAAAGTGATATTAATAACCTTTGGGGAAATTAATTATTGAGAATCTAGTAGTCTAACAACAACATTTGATACGTTAGTTCCCTGTGGGATTCGACTCTGGGCAAAATACTCAGATTATATTTGCAACGCCCGCTTAGTCTTTTATTAGACATAGTTGAGCGTGATCAAATTTTGGCGCCGTTGCCGGGGAACTTAACGGTATTATCAGTTGTAGTTGGAAGAAAATACAAAATTCTTAAGTGTAATCAATTTTCTTCGATTTCATTCATATATTGAATTTCTAATGGTTGCAGAATCGGTTGTACAGGTGCATGCCTAGAAACTCATCGAGAATTGGTGAAGTATTTGACGCCTTACCAGACCCCGAGAAAGTTTTCAAGGCCTTGAACAAGGCCAACCGGAAAAGCAAGCAACAACCAACAATTGAACAAATTGAAACAGACATGGCAGATCTTAATGACGGGAACAACAACAATGGGGAAGATGTGGTTGACCCAGCTGGACATGGTGTGGCGCATGTGGTGCCTATGGTACCAGAGGAACCTTTATATGACCGGGCACAACCCACGGCGAAGAATTTAGCCACCGCAATAAAAGTCTCTCAGATACAGGCTGAGTCCTTTCAGATCACGAATAATATGCTGCACTTGTTGCAGAATAAGGGACTATTCTCGGGGTCATATATTGAGGATCCCCAACAGCATCTGAAGAATTTCCTGTCGATTTGCAAGACTCAGAGGAAACCGAACGTCACTCTAGAGGCAATAAGACTGTTGTTGTTTCCATTCTCAGTGACAGGAGTCGCGAAGACTTGGCTAAACTCGCTCCCCATCAATTCCATTGCTACATGGGAGGAGTTAGTTAAGCAGTTCTGAACAAGTTCCATCCACCAAACAAAACGGCTCAACAAATTGATGAAATCTTGAGCTTCAGATAGAAGCCTACAGAGTCACTACAAGAAACATGGGAACGGTTCAAAGGAATGTTAGTTATCTGCCCACACCACGGTATTCCAGAGCAGATGTTGGGGCAGCGATTTTATATGGGTCTTGCATACAGTGTTAAGGCAAATGTTGATGCTTCAGCTGGTGGAGCATTCCTGAGCAAAACATGGAGAGAGAGCCAGCGCTTACTTGATAAAATGGCACAGAATTCAGGGTGGACAACCAGGGGTGCACCTATTACCCCAGTCGTGCACTCAGTGCCATTAGATCTGTCCAACACCATGGCTGAAAATATGGCAACTTTGATGACACAGATGAGCATACTTATGAAGAAGGTAGAGGAGTCGGGGAAAAAGCAGCAAGTACATATTGTAGATACTACTAATGGGGGCTTATGCACATCTTGCATTAGTCAACCACTGGGTAATCAGTGGAATGATGAATGTGATCATCCTCATTACTCGGAAAATATGAATTATGTGTCAAATTATGGAGGCCAGCGACAGGGTGGATAGAATTGGGGTCAGCAAGCCCAACCTTATAGGCCACCTCATCAGCAGCATAACAGTGGAAACATAGGTGCCATGAGACCTCATGGTAATGTGGCACCTTACCAAAGGCCACAAAGGTTTAACAATTAAAATCAACAACAGGCGTATCACCCTCCTCAACAACAACATGGGGGGAGGCAAGAAGATGGGTTTTCTAGACTTAAAGCGATGATGCAACAGGTTATTGGGTCAACTGCCAAAATCAGTGAGAGAGTAGATGCACACGAATCAACTATTAAAATATTGAAGTGCAGATGTGCCAAATCTCAATGTCATTGAATAATCGTCCTCTTGGGACTTTGCCTGCAGACACTCAGGTAAATCCTAAGGACCAGGGCCCAAAGCAGCTGATGGCAGTGAGTCTCCGCAATGGCAGGGACTTAGACTTGGAACAAGATATAGCTCGTGAAAGCAGACAGGCCGAGACACTGGTATCAGTACCGATTGAACTTGATGATTCAACAAACCTGACCAAGGTAACAGTGCAACCTGATGAAGGAGAACCCAGTGCGCAGAGTGAGGCTAAAAAAGAAGTAGAGATAGCCCAGGAGCCGGTAGTTGAGGTGGTGGCTTAGAAAGAAAAATCCCAAATCACTGGGAAAAAGAGACCATCAGCACCATTCCCTCAGAGGCTGGCCAAGTACCAGAAGCATGAACAACACAAAAAGTTCTTGGATATGCTGAAACAGATACAGGTAAACATTCCTCTAATTGATGCCTTGAAGGAGATGCCTGGCTATGCGAAGATGATAAAGGACTTGATGTCCCAAAAATTAGATTTTCAAGACTTGGCAACTGTGACTCTTACTCAGACTTGCAGTGCTGTAGTGACACGACCAATTGCAGAGAAGTTGTCCGATCCAGGGAGTTTTACAATTCCCTGCACCATTGGCAATTTTGCTTTTGCCAAAGCACTGTGTGATTTGGGGGCCAGTATTAATCTCATGCCCCTGGCCATTTACAAGAGACTGGGGATTGATAGAGCAAGACCAACTTCTATGTTATTGCAGCTGGCTGACAGGACGGTAAAGAGACCGTCAGGCATCCTGGATGATGTATTGGTGCAAGTGGGGAAGTTTGTGTCCCCTGCTGATTTTGTGATACTGTACTGTAGAGTGGATGAGGAGATTCCTATAATATTGGGAAGACCGTTCTTGGCCACAGGCAAATCCCTCATTGATTGTGAAACTGGGGAGCTTAAGATGAGGCTAAACAATGAAGAAATCGCATTCAATGTGCAAAAATCCATGAGGCGACCGAGTGAATTCGCCAACTGTTCTCTCATTGATGATGTGGATGTGATAGTTGAAGATGATGCGTCCTTAACTATTGAGGACCCCTCGCTGCATGTTTGATGAATTTGGGTGAGGTAAATGGGGAAGAATTGGCAGAATGGGTGTTAGCACTCGAAGGAAAAGGGGTCTGGCCAAGGGCACTCGAGTTTGAGCCATTGCACTTAGAGAAGAGAGAGTGCCCCCCAGCCAAACCATTCGTTGAAGAGCCACCGGAGTTGAAACCATTGCCAGCCCATCTCAGGTACGCGTTTCTTGGACCTAACTCTACTTTACCTATTATTATCTCATCAAGTTTGTTAGATGTGCAGGCAACTCAGCTTTTATAGGTACTCACTGAATGCAAGACTTCCATTGGGAGGACCATGGCAGACATCAAAGGGATACTGTATGCACAAAAGTCTCCTGGAAGATGGACACAAACCTTCCAGGGAACACCAAAGGCGGCTGAACCCAAACATGAAGGAAGTGGTGAAGAAAGTAATTATCAAGTGGTTAGATGCGGGAATCATTTTCCCCATCTCTGACAGCAACTGGGTTAGCCCAGTGCAACGTGTTCCAAAAAAGGGTGGCATGACGGTTGTGAAGAATGACAATAATGAGCTAATATCGACAAGAACCGTCACTGGCTGGAGAATTTGCATGGATTACAGAAATCAAAATCTTGCCACCCAAAAAGATCACTTCCCACTTCCCTTCATCGATCAAATGCTCGACAGACTGGCTGGGAGGTCTCATATTTTTTTCCTGGATGGGTACTCGGGGTACAACCAAATTTCCATTTCCCCAGAAGACAGGGAAAAGACCTCCTTCACATGACCCTATGGAATATTTGCTTTCAGAAGGATGCCATTCGGCCTATGCAATGCACTTGCCACAGTTCAAATGTGCATGATTGCCATATTCACTGACATGGTCGAGGATATCATGGAGGTATTCATGGATGATTTCTCAATGGTGGGAAATTCATTTGATGAATTCCTAGCAAACCTGACCCGTGTGCTAAAGAGGTGCATTGAGACGAATCTTGTGCTTAATTGGGAGAAGTGTCATTTCATGGTACATGAAGGGATCGTCTTGGGGCACTTGGTGTCGAGCAAAGGAATTGAGGTGGATCGTGCCAAAGTAGATGTGATTGAAAAGCTGCCACCACCCACATCGGTTAAAGCTATACATAGCTTCCTTGGGCATGCCGGGTTCTACCGGCGATTCATCAAAGATTTCTCCAAAATAGCCAACCCTCTCTGTAAGTTTCTTGAAAAAGATAACCCCTTTGTGTTTTCTAATGATTGTAGGGTGGCTTTCGAGGAGATGAAAAAGCGGCTAGTCACGACCCCGATAATTGTTGCCCCCGAATGGGAGAAACCGTTTGAACTGATGTGCGATGCCAGTGACTACGGAGTGGGAGCCGTGTTAGGACAACGAAAGGATAAGATAATGCACCCAATCTACTACGCAAGTACGACATTGAGTGGAGCTCAGCTGAACTACACTGTGACCGAAAAAGAGATGTTGCCAGTAGTGTTCGCCTTTGACAAGTTCAGATCATACTTGATCGGGTCGAAGGTGATTGTGTACACTGATCATGCAGCCATCAGGTATTTGATCGAGAAGAAAGAATCCAAGATGCGCCTAATTCGTTGGGTGCTGCTGCTGCTAGAATTCGATTTAGAGATTCGTGACCGCAAGGGCACGGAGAACCAAGTCGCTGACCACCTGTCGCGACTTGAAGGTGCTGAGAATGCAGTGGAAGAAGAGGATATTCTGGAAACCTTTACAGACGAGCAACTACTCGCCACAAGCATTGAGGATGTGCCATGGTATGCAGACATTGCAAACTACCTGGCAAGTGGTATTGAGCCTTATGAACTCTCATCTGTCCAAAAGAAAAGATTTTATCGTGATTGCCGCAATTATTATTGGGATGAACCTCAATTGTTTAGAATTTGTATTGATAACATGATCAGGAGGTGTGTCCCCGAGATAGAGCAATTTTCTGTTTTGCAAGCTTGTCACGCGTCAGCATATGGAGGACATTTTGGAGGAGTTCGAACAACAGCTAAGGTTCTAGAGGCCGGATTCTACTGGCCAACTGTGTTCAAAGATTCTCACCAATGGGTGAAAGGCCGTAATGAGTATCAAAGGACGGGGAATATATCTCGTCGTCATGAGATGCCCATGAACCCGATACAAGAAGTAGAGGTGTTTGATGTTTGGGGGATTGACTTCATGGGTCCCTTTGTCAGCTCCTATGGCAATAAGTACATACTTGTTGTTGTATATTATGTGTCCAAATGGGTGGAAATTGCAGCACTCCCCACCAATGATGCAAGAGTGGTGGTGGGGTTCTTGAAGAAAAATATATTCATCCGTTTTGGGATACCAAGGGCCATTATCAGTGACGGAGGCACCCACTTTTGCAATCGTGTCTTCAAAAAGCTGCTAGCTAAGTATGATGTGCTCCACAAGGTGGAAACCCCTTATCACCCTCAAACGAGCGGGCAGGTTGAGGTATCAAATCAACAAATCAATAATGTGCTAACAAAAATGGTGAACGCCACAAGAACTGATTGGGCGAAAAAGCTTAACGACGCACTCTGTGCCTATAGAACTGCATTCAAAACGCCAATTGGTATGTCTCCGTACAAGTTGGTGTTTGGAAAGGACTGTCACATGCCAGTTGAACTGGAACATCGAGCTTAGTGGGCACTGAAATAGTTGAACATGGATCTTGATGTTGCGGGGGAAAGTAAAGTCACTGAGCTGCATGAGTTGGATGAATTCAGGTATCAAGCATTTGAAAGCACGAGGCTGTATAAAGAAAGAATAAAGAGGTTACACGACAAGAACATTGTGGACCGCAACTTCAAAACCGGAGATAAGGTACTACTTTATAATTCAAGATTGAGATTATTTTCGGGTAAGCTCAAGTCCCGATGGTCTGGACCATTTTGAGTGGTCAAAGTGTTTCCCTCTGGTGCTGTAGAGATTGCTACTGAAGATGGATCCAACGCCTTCAAGGTTAATGGAAATAGATTAAAACTGTATGTGGGGAAGGATGAGATGAAGGAGTTGTTTGTGGTACATCTTTTTGAACCCTAGAGGTCGAGCGAGCCTTAAATGCGCTCAGTCTGCGTTGTGTCGCGACGTTAAATCAGGCGCTTCATGGGGGGCAACCCATTGACTTGTTGTAATTGTCGTTCCACGACATTAACTAAGGCGTTGGTTGGGAGGCAACCCAATACATATAGTTTTTATAGTGTAAGTACTAACATATGCAGGTGTGCGAGGAAAGGGGTAAAAACAAGACCCCAAGAAATAAGAATGAAAAGAACAAAGTTTGCGGACTCCTGGACTAGCGTGACCGCGCCAGTCGAGTTTCATTCTACCTCCTAGTCTTCGCAACTAGCGCGAACGCGCTAAGCTCGCGCTAGTCGAGTTTTGTTCTACCTAGTGACCCCTCGACTAGCGCGCTCGCGCTACACTCGCGCTAGTCCGTCTCGACACCAGGTAAGTTTTCAGTTACTTTTTTTTTTTATTTTTTTTTATTTTCTTCCCAACCATTCAATTAACTTTTTACCCCCCCCCCCCC